>JACJUY010004301.1:28793-66113 GCA_014220935.1 Platorchestia sp. MABIK
TTTTTTTTTTTAAGATCATTTTTTTCATTTCTGTGCTTTCCTTTTTGTTCAGCACCTCTGACTTTCTTCTTTGCCTCTTATCTTGTCTCATAAACTTCTTTCTTAGCTTACTGTTTCTATGCACAGGAGGTTTTGCGTGGTAACACACCTTGTGCATAGATTCCTCGTTTCCTGAACTCCACAGTAAATGATGTCCTCCTCCTTTCTCTCTTTGGAACACCTTTGTTGTAGTTAGGGAGGCTTAAACTAACTTATTTACTCCTTCTAATATCTTGTAAGTCTTGGCGATGGTTGTAGACCAGTGCAGGTGTGCAGACCACCAGTGCCGGGGTGCAGACCACCAGTGCAGGTGTGCAGATCACCAGTGCAGGTGTGCAGACCACCAGTGCCGGTGTGCAGACCACCAGTGCAGGTGTGCAGACCACCAGTGCAGGTGTGCAGACCACCAGTGCAGGTGTGCAGACCACCAGTGCAGGTGTGCAGACCACCAGTGCAGGTGTGCAGACCACCAGTGCAGGTGTGCAGACTACCAGTGCAGGTGTGCAGACCAACAGTGCAGGTGTGCAGACCAGTGGTAGACAACCACAACAGACCACCACAGCGAGACACACGCAGTAACCAGACCCGGCACAAAGCAGGCGGTGCAGCGTAGGTTCAGTTGTCACAGTGTACACGGCGGCGGGCATGTTCGGTCCATTGAAATTTGCTTACGTCGTCCGAAGTTAACCTTCGATTTGTTTTAGTCAGCGTGTGCGAGCGTTTATATTAGAAATTAGTTTCGATTTTTTAAATGTTATGGTGCTTGGCTTCAAGTTATGAACAACTCGAAACAACTGCGGCTTATTTTTTATCTGTATTCGTTGAGGATTGCCTTTTCGTCTATATTTTCTGCAAAAATTCAATTTGTGTTTGTGATTTGCGAATGATTTGCTTTATCAGTAGGCAAAAGAAAAGCTAGGAAACACTCCTTTGTGTGGTGTGTTTATTTTCATGCAATTTATTAGTTGAAGCAAACTGTATTTGATGAATTTGTTGGCTTGTAGCAGTGCTTGTGGTGTTAGGAATTGGTTACCTTGTTATGTTTGTTATTCTGTCAAAAAAGGGGCTTTTTTGAGAATTACCTGGTAATCCCAACATATATATTCAATACTAACGTTCACTGAAAGTTATGTTTGGAGTTACTTGGTCGGTGATCAGAATATACTGTCTCAGGGGCGTTACTGACGCGTGTTCAACTCTCTACGTAGAAGTTTTTTATAACCTTAAATTTTTCGCTTCATAATCATCGTGGTCTTTGTTACATAATCATGATGAAGGCTCTGAAGTTGCGGCTGCCTGTGTAATCGTTCTATAAAATAAAAATTTTATTGTAAAATGCTAAAATCCTCCGCAACACCAACAATGTCACACCAAGTTTGTCACGCGAAAATTAATTTTAGAAATATTTCGTTTAAAGTATAACACTCGATCCAAAAACAGATTTCCAACTTTCATGGTGTCTGACTCTCGTAAAAGGACCTGACTCGGACATCCATTATTTCAGTAGATCATTTAAGGGGAGCTACTACCCTGTTCTTTACCAAATTTACAGAGTTTTCAAATTTCACTGTTCATGTTTCTATTGCATAGAGGAACGAAAATGATTGCAGATATGTAAAATTGAATTTTGAACACATTTTCTCCTATAGAAATTTTTGATTTTCGCAATGGAAGGAAAGTAATTGTGTGAACATAAGAAAAAATATAATATACTTGCGCCAAACTTTTCCCACTCTACAATTTTTTACGTAGAAGCGCGATTGTGGTCTCATTCGACTACTTGAAACAGCGCGCTCATTGTGTTGGTAGTTAACTTGTTGTGAAGAGTAGGTCACTCAATTGAACACACTACTTGCCCACTGTGTTGGTAGTTCACTTAACACACGGCAGAAAACCAATGATGTGCCTTTTGTATCCTCTTTATTGGAAATAAACTGTTTTTCTTTCTTTCTTGTCTAATGCGAACTACTGTTAAGAGATTACTCAATTGAACACACTACTTAATACTGCGTGCTCATTCTGTTGATAGTTCACTTATTGGGAAGAGTAGATGACTCAATTGAACACACTACTTAATACAGCGCGCTCATTGTGTTGGTAGTTCACTTTATGTGAAGCGTACACAGCTCAACTAAACACACCACTTCGCTCAGCGCGCATCACATCCCCGAGAGGCGATGCTCAAGTTCAGGGCTTCCGGACACAAGAAGAAGAAAAACGGCCTCGTAAGTTGGGCTCGAGCGCCTTTGTATGGAAAATGCGCTTTTGTGAGATGTGCGTCTTTGCACAATGTTGAACAGCTTGTAAAATTATGACACTGTTCGTCTTTGAAAATTATGAATGCGTTTGAAAGTGTGTATTTTTGGAAATGTTGAAGTGCTTAAAAATATGTGAGGTGTTTTTAAAACACCACATTGGAATGTGTGTAGTTTTGCGTTTTCGGAAAATGTTGAAGTGTTTGAAAAGCATAAGAAGTGCTTGTAAATACAACGTTATCAACTTAAGTTTGGTGACCTATGCTACAGACGCGACTTCCGGAATCCAACCTTTCGTGGTCACTTTGCTTTTGGGGGGGGGGGTTTAATAGAAAACGGCAATAATAATTGAAAGTAAATTAATGTAACCCATAACTGGCAGTATTTCTGGGTGGTATGCGCCCATCCTCTACGCATGAGAGCGCCAGAATAAATCTAGTTCAGCACCACAGTCATGCTCCAGCATTGCTAAATTTTCCTATACTACAGTGGTGACTTTCCTCATTATTGAGTGCGTCCTACAGGCAGAATTGTTATGTTCGTTGGTTACTGCCCTGAGTGTTACTAGTGTTACTGTTACTGAGTGTTACTGGTGTTATTGTTACTGAGTGTTATTGTTACTGAGTGTTACTGAGAAGGGAATATTATTGAGCTCCTGGGAATGTTGTGTGTGGGTGGCGCACCTCGTGATACACTATACTGTACTTCTTGCTATGGCACCTACCGCTTTTTGGTCCCCTATGAAATGAAATTTTCATAATGGCGTCCCTGAAAAATGTATTGCAGTCCCAAGATAATGGTTAGGTGGGCCTACATTTTGTTGAAATAAAAATGTTTTCTGTTTGTTACGGACCGTCTTTTTTAAGATCATTGTTGTCCTGTTTTTCATATCTACTTTCGTCATCAAATTTTATCTTATTTCATAGACTTACTTCTTCACTTGATTGATTTTATGCGCAAAAGATTTTGCGTGGGAACACATCTTGGGCATAGATTCCTCGTGTCCTCGACTCCATACGAAAAGGTGTCTTCCTCCCTCCTTTCTTTCTAACACCTTTATTGTGGTGACTTACTAACCTTTAACCTAATTGTAACACCATTGTTGTGGTTACTTACTAACTTATAACCTCATTGTAACACCTTTGTTGTGGTGACTTAGTAACTTATAACCTAATTGTAACACCTTTAGTGTGGTTACTTACTAGCCTATTACTTTAACACCTTTGTTTTGGTTTCTTACTAACTTATAACCTAATTGTAAACTTATATCCTAATTGTAACACCTTTGTTGTGATCACTAACTAACCCATACTCTAATCTCTGTGCAGGTGTCTGCGAGCGGCAAAGCAGGCAGCGCAGGCCTGAAGGCAGGAGCGCAAATTGTTGCTCTGAACGGCACCGAAACTGCCTCTCTCACACTCGCCGACGCCCAAAACATCATCAAAACTGCCCCTACCCTCACCATTGAAGTCGAACAGTAAGTGTGTCGAGCTTTGCATGCGTCGAGCTTTGTGTGAGTGTGTCGAGTTTTCGTGAGCGTGCAGCGTTCTGTCCAAGGATCGGCGACGTCTTATAGCAAATTATATAAATGATGTAATTGAATAATTATGATGGTCGAATATTTTCGTGGTACATTATACTGAAAACCCTCAACTCGATACGATCTATATTTCTTCTAAACATTCATGCCGATGTACTGATACAATGTTTTGAATGCACTGAAATGATGTCTTGAATGTACTAATACGATATCTTGAATGCACTGATACGATGTACTGAATGTGCTGATACGATGTACCGAACACATTCATACTGAATTACCGAACAAGACACTCGTTGGTACGCACATCAGATAGCTCCACCCGCTCCCAGAGCATCCCCTGCAATGGGTCTCGCATCGTTCTGCAGCGCAGACGGTGGGGCGTAAAATTCAATGCGAACTCTGTAACTCGGTAAGAACTTCCTTAAAGTCTTCAGAGCGCCTGAGAAATTATGCTGGAGGCGAGTTCGCTCTCACCGAATTTAAGTATGCATTCGGACGCCTGTGTTCTATTATGCCTGAGGTGGAAGAACGGCACTCCGTGGAAAACTCGCACAAGACGGATTTGGGACCCCTCCTGCCACTAACTGGAGAGTTTCCCTGAAATTCTTTCTCCTTGACCATCTCCAGGGAATTCATTGAGGAAACAAGTTCCGATCCCGTATTTGTTTGCGGTTGTGGGGGAAATTTCGTCGAGTTCAAATTGAAAGTAGGGTTTTTTTTTTACATTGTTGAGAAGATACGCAACTTTTTGCCTTCCATTTTTTTAATGGCTGTGAGGAAGATCAAGAAAGATTCAAATCGTTTACAGAAGCTTCTACGTATAACCCTGTGAGTTATGAGTCGTAAAATTCTGCATTGCGATGGCAAACAGGTCCATGAATTTATACTGAAATTCAGGAGGAACACCTCACGTGCACCCTAAAGAAGTCATTCCTGCCCTCAGACACTTCCCAACCTCCACTGACCTGGCCCAATCAAAATAATATTTTGCTTGTTCCTTCCTTAGTTCCTTGGTCCGTCCGTTACGCTTTCGTCCAAGTTTGTGGTATCATGGATACCGAATTCCTCAGTGTAATTTCTGTGTTTGACATTTTATCAGGATAGGTTCGGTTAGGATAGGCTTAGCTAAGATAGGTTTAGTTAGGCCAGGATAGGTTAGGATAGCATAGGTTAGATAATGTTGAAGGAATCCACTTAGCTTAACGATGACGTTGTCCGTGGAATTTCCACATTCAGGATTTCGGTATCCAAAGTGTGCGGTCACTGAAAAAAATCCGTAATTGTCCAAACTTTGATCGACATCAGTTGGAGCAATGTCGAGGTTTGCACTGACTCCCCATCAACTTAAGAAAGAATTACAATAAGATTTCTCGAAGTATGATTTAGTGCTGTGGCGTAGGTTGATAACGTTTCTCAATTGATGTACCATAATTTAGAACGCATTTCTCTGGTACGACAATGATTGCATTGAAGGCAGGCAGTCATTTGACTGAAAGCAGGCAGTCAGTTGTCTGAGTGGAGGCAGTCAGTGAGGCAGCAGGCAGTCAGCGAGGCAGCAGGCAGTTGGCACAGCGCGAGGCTCAGTTCGCGTCACTGCAGTGTGGAGAGCGTCGCGCTCGTCGCACCTGAGGTAGCAGACCCGCCTGTCTAGTGAGTTGCTCCCGCTGCCTTCCATCGGTTTATTTGATTCTCCTACTCTTGCTTTAATACTTTACCGTCAGTATTTTTTGTACTCATGTGACCGTTGCCATTGTGCTCATGTTACCGTTGCCATTGTACTCACGTTACCGTTACCATTGCCACTGGCATCTGGCTGTCCTCAACATCACAATAAGGAACGGACTGCCAATCGAAAGTGAACTGCAAAATACACATCAGGGAACAATTTAGCAATAAATACATTATATTGAGGCTATTTGTGAAGTGAACCGTATATTCCTCTGTTGCTTTAAAGGGTTAATTCGTCAAATTCTGTAGGCTGTACTGGAGTTTGATGTTGAAGGAAAATTGAAGTGCATTTTCGTCCTCTCTGTTGAAAAGGCCTAACGTTAATTAGATTGTGTCTTTCTTTGGATTTAAGTATTGATATTAAAGAGAATTTAAATCGAATTTTCGTCCTCTCTGTTAAAAAGGGCTAACGTAAAATGAATTGTGCCTTTCTTTGGGCTTACGTATTGATTTTGAAGGAAAATTGAAGTGAATTTTCGTCCTCTCTGTTGAAAAGGGCTAACTTTAAATGAATCGTGCGTTTCTTTGGGTTTAAGTATTTGTGAGAACTGAGTTGTAACCACTGGGGGGTCTCCTCAGGGGGATATAACTAGCTATAACTATAGGGCACGAGAATCAATCCTGTAAACTTTTAGGTTTTCACAGCCTTCTCGTAAATGCAAGTTTGACTCCTGCAAAAAATACAACATGTGAGGCTATTTTTGAAAGTGGGCCGTATTGTCTTCTGGGACGTTAGAGTTATCACGTCAACGTCTGTGGGTTGCACTTAGGTCAATCCTGCATTTTTAGGCTTCATCGGTTGCAGTGTGTGCTAGGGCTACTATCGGTTGCAGAAAACAATGCAGAAAGATAAGTATCACAGGATGTAAAATTGAAAATAGGAAGCTAAAAAACGAAGACTGCCACTGACTTCGTAGTTAATGCACTGATGCCTGGTCCAAGGAGAACATTTATTCAGTAACGAAAATAATTCACATCATGATGACGCTTCTAAACTATAAATTCCTTTCCTGATGATGCTTGGAAAAAGTTCAATCAAGCACGGATTACTCGATTTTTTTTGTCGTGTCCAAGAAGAAAATGCAGTTGCTATAACCTCTACCTACAGATTGTTACTTGAGTTCCAGGTATTTATTATTGTGTTGGTGCACCTGCAGAGAAAATTGAAAACTTTCGCACAATAACCTCTGTTGTTTACTTTGTACAACAAAACCTATGGGAAAATAGTGGGGTATTTCTTACAAGATATTGAGTCCTTAGGACCCAAGTTTGGCTGCTGCTGCAACAGTTGCGCGAGTTTGCGTCTTCGGCCAAAAGAGACCCTCAGAAGGAGATCAAATGGGAATAAAATTAGCTGCAGCCGGTGAAGGTTAGCGTAATGTAAATATAAAGCAATATGGGGTGAAGGGAAAGGTAAAGTAAATAGGTAAATATAGGGTAAAGGATAGCGTAAAGTAAATATAGGTCAAAATTGGGTGAAGGTTAGCGCAAGACAAATATAGGTCAACATAGGATGGAGGTTAGCGCAAGGTAAATATTTGTCAATATAGGGGGAAGGATAGCGTAAAATCTATACAAAATATAATAGCGTATAGGTTTTCCTCTACAGATCCTCCGAAGTTTTCCTCCGTCGTGTCTGTAACTTTTCCACAGTTCCTGTATATATAACTCCGACTATGTAAATCGAATATGCAGGCACACGTAATTCGTGTCATCTTCTATACACCGCGTGCCACCACGTATACACCGCTCACCACCACGTACACACCGCGTACCACCACGTACACACCGCGTACCACCACGTCCACACCGTGTAACAACACGTACACACCGCGTACCACCACGTACACACGATGTAGGCTGTATTTACGCGTGTGCACTGCAGCGTGTGCGTCAGGTCCCGTATGACGGCGTGTGTGCACTCGTACGTCGGAGCCTGAGTCATTTTCTTATTTTGTCTTCGAAAACAATCACTGGCGGCCAGTTGGGCTAAACGGCGTTTTTTTTGCAGGCTTTTGATTGTCACTCTAATGATTTCAGTGGCATGAAATGGCTCCCGTGGCATGAAAAGAAAGCTCATTTTAGTCTCAAGTATGTTGTACGAAGATTGGAGTAGGAAATTCAGGAGTTTTGTTTGCATAGAAAATTGGGGGGATTCTGTTTTTAACCCGTCTAGGGGTACAACTATTTTATTTATGAGATTTAGCACTCACAGGAGGAATTTGTGAGGCCCCGAGTTGAAAGTTAGGTAGGCCCTATTTCTGTTGAAATAGAACAGTTTTTGTTCTGTTACGGATTTTTTTTCGGTTCATCGCTGTCCTGCTTTTGCTGTCCTACTACTTTCTTCCTCAACTTTCACCTTATTTCATGAAATTCTTTCTCAACATACTGCTTCTATGCACCTCGTGCATATATTCCACGTTTCCTTGAGTACATACTAAATGAAGCCTTCCTCTTCTTCTCTTTGGAACGCCTTTGTTGCGGTTAGAGAGGCTTAAACTAACATCTAACGATCTGTTTTCAATGAAAGTTTCATTCATGATACGACAGAAAGAAGGTACGATTTTTGTTTGGGAAGAAATAATGTACATTTTTTGTGCCGTTCGCCGCCCTCGATGTCTTGTTGACCCGTAATTTTTTAGCTGAGATATTTCTCGTGTCTGGGAGTGACTGATTGGCATCCTCGTGTATTTCCCGCCAGCTTCCCGCTGCTTGTTTGACTGCTATTCGTACAGCGGCGATTTGTATCCACTGAATATTTACCACGTTCCCCGCGTATTGGGCCACATGTGTACCGGTGTTCTCGTTCACGTACCGGTGTAAATGAATGCCATGTATTTTATCTGTTTCGTAACCATTTTTACAAATAACTGTTATCATACGATGCAAAATGTTATTGTGCAATTGTACTTTTCATATTTCTCAGGAAAGAAAAAATGTATTCGAGCAGTAAAGCTGATTTCCCAATTCTGCTATTTATATCCTAACCAAACCAACCGTTAACAACCGCGGGAACGCGGTGAACGTGTTAAACACGTTCACCGTGTATTGAGCGACATGTGTACCGTTCGGTAAATTGCTCATTCAGGCACCCGTATAAATGAATGACATTTTATCTGTTTCGCGATCTTTTAAAAAAAAAATTTTACCATACGAGGTGCAATGTTATTGGGCAATTGCATTTTCATATTTCTTAATTAGAAAGCATAAAAATGTATTTGAGCAGTGAAGTCTATTTTCCAGTTCTGCAACATACAACCTAATCAAACCGACCTTAAACAACTGCGGAAACGCGGTGAACGTATTAAAGCTGCTACTGCTGTTTGACTCTAGATCAATTAAGTCACCTTATTTTCTTAACCACATTTTTGATTAACCTGAGACGTTTTCTTGATTTCGGATCTGTTTGTTTCCAATTTTTACGCATATGCTTCTTTTAAAATCTAACCTAAGAACGTGCAAAATGTGCGTATTAATGCGTACTTTCATTAACAATGTGACCCTTCCTAGGGGCATGGGAAATGCTATAGATTAAGGACAATTAAGTTTGCCTATCCTATGCTACGAGGACTATAGCGCCCCTAGGGGAAATGCTGTAAAGGTACTTCAGCTACAGATCGGTCTTCTGGACTTGCAACTTTCGTGTCCACTTTGCTTCCATCAGTTCTCATGTCTTCTTCACTGTTTTTCCTTTGTCTTTCCTTCCTCTTTCTCCTAACCTTTGGTTTTTATGTGCCGGGTATATTTTGTACGAACACACCTTGTGCATTGGCTCCCCATTGATGTGTACGCATACGCACACAGGAGTTTATACATTAATACATGTACATGTACACTCACATATAGGTATACATAGACATATAAGGAATGTTGCTATAGCTCTGCGTAGCGTGTCCAAGGGCACCTGAAGAGATGCAGGCCAAAGTGTGTGTTGCCTGCGTTAGATAACGCGCCTGTGCTCTGAATAACGCTAACGCCGCCCTCACAGCGCCTCCATAACGCTAACGCCGCCCTACTATGACCATGTATAATGTATAGATATAACATATAAGGACTGCGACGTGACCGTATCAAATTCGGGTCAACATATACCTCCAATCGTGAGCAAGAAATTCAAATTTTGCCGCTTCGACCTGGTTTTCCATGCTATTCTATCCAAGATTAGTATAAATATCATAATTATAGAACTTAGCATCTAATTTTAACCTAGCTCATGTATTAATTAAACCATAAACCCAAACCTCAAATTGGCGGACAAAGTTAGTGTGAGGCTTTTTCTTTCAAATCAAGAACTTCTGTTCTATCTTTTTGAAATTAATGGTAATTAATGGACCCAGTTAATGTTCGGTATTTACAAATTTGCTAATCACCTTTGATTTTAATTTCGAGTTGAATACTGAACTTCAGTTTAACCCATCGCAGTCAAGGTGTTCAATTCAAACTCAATATCTCGAGCGGTTCCGTTGAGGGCATTGAGTTTTAATTACCTAAAATGTTTCTATTTGTGGCCTTGAAGATTTTTTCGAGACCTCAAGCTTCTATTCGGTCCTCTAAAATGCATTACCTCTAATCATGCGTCTAATTTCAGCCCCCTTAATTTGTGAAATTTCACTTTGAGTCGGTTCTTTTTAGCGGACTCAAATGACAGTACAAAGATTTTCTCCGTCTTCCTACTTGCCTTTAGTAAGACGAGAGCGAGCGTCAGCCTCACCTTTTTCTCATTAACATAATTCGAGCCAAATCACTTAATCCAAGATTTTCTTCCCGTGAAGTGCTGCTTATTTGAAATGATGCTATAATGAAATGCTCTTTATGAGAAATCCTGCTTGCGTAAAATTTTTTGACTGGTGTAAAATTGGTCTTTTGAACGAATTTTCCAAATGTAAAATAATGTTTTTGGGTGATCCTCGTTTTATCTTATTTTCTTTTCGAAAAATTCTATTTGTTTTTGATTCTCTAGCGAAGAATTTGTCTTTTACCACATTGCTGTTCAGAATTACTTCAAAATTTTATTTGTGATTGATTCTCGAGTGAAAGAGTTGTCTTTCTACCCATTATTGTTCAGATTACCTTTGTTTGTGGTGGAATGCTGTTAGGTAATGTGCACCAATTGGTGAAGCGAAGAAATAAATGTTCCAGCAAGACCCACGTCATGTTGCTAAAAGGCAACTGCTTCTGACACACGGCGTTAGAAAAGAAGGCATGTACGGTGCAGCGTACACAGCGTACTCGTATTATTGTGTGTGCGCGCTACATAACGCAATAACACAGCGTATTACTGTGTTATGTAGCGTGATACAACTCAGCTTACCGTGATGCATGAATGGTGTCCGTTTTGGCGTCTATTTTAAATCTCTATTTTGGTGTCTATTTCAAGTGCTTATTTGAAATAAACTCCAAATGTGTCTATTTTAGATGCGTATTTGGTGTCTATTTTAAGTGTTCGAAATAAACTCTAAATGTGTCTATTTTAGATGCGGATTTTGTGTTTATTTTAAATTTTCATGGGTTGTATCTCATTGTGTTAATTATTGTCAGTGTAAGGTCATGAAAATTGAACTGCTACGTCGCATGATATTTTGGAATAAATTAGTCATTTCAGGTTAATTCATCGAAAGGCTCAATAAAATTACATTTCTTATCGAGAGCACGTAGGCGTTCCGCGGCGCACTTAAATTTCCTACGCCCCTCCCTCTCCCTTCGCAATAATTTGATTACGGCAATAACAGCTGAGCTGTCCAGTTAAGCTGCGCCGTAATTTCTTCGCTGTTTTTTCTTCATGACGCTAATGCACCCACGCCCGCAACGTAAATGTGTTGATGTTTTATGTTCCCGTCTCCCTCTGTCTTCTTTCAACAAATTCACCGTCTCCTAAATTTTTTTTCCGCTTTAAGATTTTATTCCTCGGGTTTTCTTTGTCTCTTTCTAAAAATCTCTTTAAGCTCTTATATTTTACTCCTCCGTCTTTCTCTGCTTTTTCGTAAAAAATTCTTCATGCTTTAGCATAGAATAAAAATTCCCCTCCGTTTTTCTTAGCCTTCTTCTAAAAATCTTTCCCTGCTTTAATGTTTTATTCCGCCTTCTCTCTCTGTTTTATTGTAAACAAGTCTCCCTGCATTAATGCTGTGCTCTTCCGTCTCTCATAGTCTCCTAAAAATCTCTCCCAGCTCTAATGCTTCATTTTCTCTTCTCTCTCTGTTCCATCGTAAAAACTCTCTCTGTCACCTAAGCTGCTCACCTCTTCTCCATTGCATGCATTTGTCGTGTTAGTTTTGCCTTGCGTTGTACCGAAGAAACCTCGTCCTTCTAAAAAACTTTCCCAGCTTTAGTGTTTCATTCTGTTCAATCGTAAAAAACTACGCGTAATTCTCTGTTCAGTCCTAAAAACTCTCTCTCTCTGCCACCAAAGCTGCTCACCTGTACACGAATCCATGCATTTGTCGTGTTTGTTTTGCCTTGCGTTGCCCAGTGAGGCACGAGATTTGCGCGACTTTCTTGCCATAATCTGGGCCGGTGTAGCCGTGTGGGCATATGCCATTTTTTCATCTTTAAAGACACGGGATAAAAATATCGTGCAAGCAAAAGTCATGCCAAGAATTTCAGCGCATTTAAACGTTGTTTCCTGCTCGGCTGCTCAAAGAAACAAGGCCTCCCGTTTGCTGTACGGTAAGACACTGCATTGAAAGTTCAATAAGTTTAGCATGGGCTTTTGGGCTTAGCGTGGGTTCAAGTTCAGTAGGAGCTGGAATGTTGTTGGGGCAAGCGATCTGTGATATTTTTTCTTGTTCACAATTTTTATGCGAATTTAAGCGCATATAAATAAAAATGAAGTTGTTAGATGTGCTCCCATTTTTGCACAGCACCTCCTCAGGGGATGCAACTATGGTATCCATGGGAATTATGTATCGGAGTAAATTATTGTATCCTCTGCAGAGTATTGTGCTTCGATAAATCTTGGATGCACATGTTTTTACTGTCGATTAATTTTCATAGTTGAGATTACCGCAGCTAAATGAACTTGTAGCTACATCGATAAACTTGCATCATCTATTCATTGCTTCTATTGTACATTACAGTATATTTTTGATGCTGAATTTGGATTGGCTGGGTACCTGTTTGACTCCATAGTGCTCACATTTATTCCTAGTTTTCACTTTACAGTACAGTCTATTTCTGAGATTAAATTTGGATGGGTTTGGGTACCTCTTCGAGTCCATCTTGCAGACATAAACTCATTTCTATTCTTAGCTTTCGTTGTACAGTACAAAGTATTTTTGACGCTAAATTTGGATCGGTTCGGGTACCTGTTCGACTCCATCGTACACGTAATCACCGCACTACTAGGAAGCATGGCTCGTCTGTTTGTTGGTGTCCGTCTTGTTTACGTGCTGAGCCTCTGACACTCTCGCCGCCCTCACCTCGCCTACATGGCGGTGCATTTGTGCTCGACATCGTCTCCAATTGAGGGTTGAAGTCCTTAAAACAGGGTCTGATTTTCATGAAGGTATCTTCAGTTCATATTACGGGTCTGCGGCTCTTCCGAGAACGAGTCTCCATTTGAGAGAGGAAGTCCTTAAAACATGATCTGATAATCATGAAGTTTTTTCAGTTCATTTCACTGTAGGCGACAGCGAGTGCGAGAGCAAGACTCCGATTGAGGGTTGAAGTCCGTAAAACAAGGAATGATATTTATGCAGATTTCTTCATTCTACCTCACGGTACTGCGTCGTTTCCGAGAACAAGTCTCTAATTGACGGAGGAAGTCTGTAAAGCAGTGTGTAATATTCATATAGTTTTTTTCGGTTCTTTTCACGTTACTGCGTCGTCTCAGAGAACAAGTTTCCAATTGAGAAAGTCCGTGAAACATGGTGTGATTTTCATATATTTGTTTTTCAGTTCATTTCAGGGCACTGCGGCCGCTCCGAGATCGAGTCTCTGATTTTTTCCGCTTTGTCCGTTGGGGTAGACGAGTGAGAGGAAGTGTGGTTCATGAAGTCAACATAACATTACGGTGGATGTTAGTGTTTTGTTGATGTGAAAAAATTGTACGGCGTCAGTATCAACGATTAGAAAACATCTATATCGTTGTGTGAATTTGATTTCATTTAGGAGAGTTTTTGGTAAGAAAATAAATATAGTTATTTTTTGTTAATGAAGTTCAAAGCAAGCCGTTCAAAATTTTTTCAGCTTAATGGCTGTTTCGGTGGTTACTTGTTAGTAAATTAAGACGTTAAAACGAGCGAACGTCACGACGTGCTTGCGTTGCATCACGAGTTCAGTTCTATATCGCCGAACTGTGACTGGCAGCATTTTACTAAAAATATTCACTGCGTTCGCTAAACTTGATTTTTTAGGTTCGTAGTTCTGTTAATTTCATTCTTAATTAAAATACTAGTAATTTTTAAAAAAAGTTTTCAGTCTTAAGAGTAACTGAAATTATCTGGTTGGTGAATTGTCTAATTCAACTCCAGTTCACTCACGTACGGGTGCATGTAACTGCAAAATCTACATCCAATAAGAATACCAATTCGAAAAATTTAGAGCGACAAAGTTAAATCCTTTTGCTGTCGTGATTTTTTTGCTAGCTATGCTGCTGCGAATGGTAGTCCACTACTGTATATTCCATTGAGATGTTCCCTTTCAATTATTATTCGCCCTTACTTTGTAGTTTTTCACCTGTATTTCGATATTTTCATTGGGACCATTGGGACGTGGCGCTTTGTATCCACTCTAAAGTCTACGCTCGGTTTTACTGTACTTCATTTCATTCCCATTGGATTTTCTAACTGATTTCACTATCGGAGCAGCACAGCGTAGGTTTTTCTAAGTGAGCTTGGCAACGTTACGTACGTTTGCCCGTCTGCTTATCGCTGAACTTTATATAACGACCATTTTGGCGACCGCATTCACGAGTTCTGTGTTTCGGTGCCACCGACAAATTCTAAATTAAATTTTATATGAAAGCCAAAATTGGAGAATTTTGTTCAAAAAAGACCAATTTGGCAACTGCTGTCACGAGCTCCGTGTTCCGGTGCTTCCGACAAATTCTGCGCCCTCGTTTACGCTTCCGTGATAGAAGCTATTTATTTTTGTTGTCACCGAGTGAGGGCCTCGGAACATGTTCTAACATTCCCCTTGGAGGATCACGCGCCGCGCTCCCCTCGCGTGCGAGGTGTTACCAGTCCGTTAATGCGCTCCTTAATTGTGCCTTTTGAAGCCAACCGTGTGACGTGACAAGCTCGTGATATTAAAGAACAGCGTAATGCCTTCTCAGCGGAAGTACGGCGTAACAAAGCCTTTTTGCAATAAAAAGTAATAGAATAGGACAGAATGGCAACAGAATTAAAAGAAATACAATTTAGTGGAATAGAGAATTGCAACATTTTTTAAAAATTAGTAAAATTCACTAGAAATGAGAATGGCAACAGAAACGAGCCAAGTGACCCATTATCTTGTTCGTCAAGTCTCGTCAAAGTGTTTCTTTAGATTAAAATATAATAGAAAAGAGAATGGCGACAGAAATAAACCAAGTGGCCCATTTTTAGTTTGTTCTTCCGAAGTCTCGTGCCGTGACACAAATCACGCACAGGCACCAACGAAACCCATTGAAATGATTAATTTTCACTCACACGCACTAGTACACTCATGTCAACACAATGTCTCTTTACGCGACCGGTACGTAAAGTGTGGTCTGGTGATTTGACAGCTTTCTCAGCATTACGGGAAATCTTAGAGCCTCCATGGCTTGACGCATTATTTTATATCTTAGAGCCAATATTACCTCTCGCATTTTATGTTGAGCTGAAATACATTTTTTCTGATCCGCTGAAGCTATTGAGGATTGTATGTTCAGTATTTCGAAGCCTCGTTGTTTTTTTGGAACTGAGTTGATGTTGTCGCAAATGCTCCATGTAAGATTTCTTATTGTGTTTTAATTGTGACAACTTGCGTGTTTGTGCGAAATGAATCTTTGAAAACTCTTTGAGACGCTTACGTAAATGGTGCTTTTACCTATCAAGTGCGTATAAGTTACCCTAAGCAAAATATTAAATATAAATGGCGTTCTCAAGTTTTAAACATTTTATTCAAATATTGTTTCCCCATGGCATATGTTTCTTTTCCAATTTTTCACTTCTGCTGAAGACACATGTTCTAAATGTTTCAATCTCAAGTTGAGAATTATCGTCGGTAGTTTACATCTTATTCTAGTTTTGTTTGACCTTTAAATGTTATAGGCGCAAGTTAAGAGCTATCGTGGGTAGTTTACATCTTATTCATGTATTATTTAGTTTGAAATGTTTCAAGCGTGCGACTAGTCTTTTAACACTTTGACTGCGGCAGGTAAAATTGATGTTTAATAGGCAACTCAAATTTACAGTCAATTGTAGTGAGCAATGTTGAAAATAATTAATATTTACTGGATCGTACTCTCATTTAGCTTTAATTATTTTATGAAAATTGGGTATGTGACTACTGGTCTGTCAGCAGCATCATGAAAATTCCCTCTGTGGCCACCGGTGGCTCACGTCACAGTCAAAGTATCAGAAAGGGTGATTTTCAGAACGCTCAATGTCTTGTCGTCGGCAACAAGCGACGCGAGATCGCCGCTCTCAAAACAACCCGCGAGAATTTCAGTCTTGCGCGCTAGCAAAAACCGTCCCTGTTAATTAAACTTGAACGCGAAGTCTTTTTATGAGTGACAAGCTTCTTTTCCGCTCAAAATGTTCTTCAGTAATTTATTTCTTGCTTACGTAGGCTGTTGGTATAATAAGCGAAGTGTTATAGTTGGTCTTGTGGCGAAGTGACGAGGTATTCAGAACTTTTTATCGTTTTAGGGCGACGTTTGAATAATAGCGCGCATTCTGTTTGTAAAATTGGGTCGAATTTCAGGTACTCGTCAAATTTGTATTAAATTTTACAATTGCTATGGAAGAGTTGTCAATACTGAATTAAATTTGATGGGTTCAAGAGGATTCAATTAGAAGCATAAATATTATTTGGAAAATTGAACCTTATTTTTGGTACTCATCAAATTTGTGTAGAGTTTTACAATTGCTACGGTAGTAAATTACCATTTACAGGTTCCAAATTTTCAGAAAGCTCCACATTCGAAATAACTTTCTTTTCCTGAATTTAATTGTTCTTCACAATAAAAACTTCTCACTGATGTTTCTGCTGCTTCGGTTGCTAACACCTTCCATTGTACACCCGTGCATTCGAATTTAGTAATTTGTCCGTACTGGGAGCTGCATGAACACGTTGGTGCCCGTCAGTTGCCTCCCGACGAGGGGAAATTAGGCTCAAAATATTTTTGTGAGGCGAACTGAGGACAAGCGAGTTAGCATCTCATGGGACGGACGCGGGCAAATTGCGCCAGCCGTCAAAACGTCGGCCTCACTGACTGCATTCTGGACTCCACTACACATGCTCACTGCATTTTGGATTCACTACGCATTTTTACAGCATTTTGGTCTCAACTTCGTCCACGCTGACAGCATTATGGACTCCACATCGTCCACACAGACAGCACTGTGGACTCTATTTTGTCTCCATCGACAGCATTTTGGACTTTCACTTTATCCACACAGTCAGCATTTTGGGTTTCCACTTTATCCACACAGACAGCATTTTGGACTTCCACTTTATCCACTCAGACAGCATTTTGGACTTCCACTTTATCCACTCAGACAGCATTTTGGACTTCCACTTTATCCACTCAGACAGCATTTTGGACTTTCACTTTATCCACTCAGACAGCATTTTGGGTTTCCACTTTATCCACACAGACAGCATTTTGGACTTCCACTTTATCCACTCAGACAGCATTTTGGACTTTCACTTTATCCACACAGACAGCATTTTGGACTTCCACTTTATCCCCACAGTCAGCATTTTGGTTTTGTTTTCTGTATTCGCCTTCAGCGAATACAGAGGTTCAGCTTATCAAATTGGACATCCGCATACTTGTTTACCGGGATATTCCTATTAATATTTAACAGCCATCGGGTTTCAGTATAATATGAACATGAATTTACGATTACTGCATGTTCAGGAGCAAGCGTCGTTGTAACTCTTCCGACATTAGAGTAATCACACTATAGAGATGAGAATAATGAAGGATCAAATTTTCAGTAGCGTAAACTAATTTATTTTTGCAATTTCCCTTTCCTGAGGCATTTTTTTGCAAATACTTGCTGATTTTTAGTTGAAAATTTTAGGCCATCTGGATATGTGCGCTGATGGAGGACGTATGAATTTTTCAGTGCCAGGGAAACTGTTTTAAATTTTACTTCGAAAATCAAATTTTACCTGATTACTCAAGAAAAAAATGAAATTTGTATGAAATTACTCGTGGTTTAAAAGAAAATTTGAAATTTTTTATTACGTTTCACGTGTCATAAGTTTAGTGGATTTCATTTTTACATTAGCGCCTTAATGATTTTAACATTTGCTTTCACACATATTAGTGTTGCTAAATGGCCTAAATTTTTACCATCGAATTTTATCCCTTGAATTACATTGAAATTCAATTTTTGTGTCGATGCAGAAGCCCCGACCAACTGGACACCGAAGTCACGTCCGTGCTTTTTATTAATTCATAGTGTCATCTCGATCAATGCTGGGCGTCCTGAAAAAAAATCTCACTTTTGACTGCTCAGTTTTTATTTATTTTGTTTTGATGTATGTAGGTGTTTATTAACGTAAAGACTATTTTAATGAGCTCATTCAAAGAAAAGAACTCCAATTTCACGAATACTAAACATCTTAAAAGAAAACTTGATAGCACCTAAAACAAAAACGGAAAGTACATAAACAATAATCAGTCAGACTAATTTCACGAAAAAAAAACTAAAAAGAAAACTTAGTAGCACCTAAAACAAAAGCGCAACCAAAAACATTTCCCAATCAGAGGATGAGCATATTTTTCATGCCCACCCTTTTTAATTCTCAGTCAGAGGATGAGCACATTTTTATGTCCACCCTGTTTAATTCTCAGCCAGGATTATATTTTTCATCCCACCGTGTAGTTTGGTCCCAGTTACATTCCGGCAGAACACAGAGCGCGGCCCACGTTGTCGCAACTAATGACTTAGCAGCTCAAGCGACCGTCATTCGCTGCTGCTTCTTGGCGCCAAGCTCACCACAGTGCACGGAGCTGTAGAGAACCGCGTCAGGGTCTCGGTTCTCAGGGTCAGTTGAGTTGAGAACTAAATATGATGTAATAAAGCATCCCCCCTCAGGCGGATACAACTATTGTATCTATGGGAATTAGCGCTCCCAGGGGGACAATGTGAGGGCTCAAGCTAAAGGTTAGGTAGGCTTTCGTTTTGTTAAAATATCATAGGTTTTTGTTTTGATACGGACCAACTTTTTTTCGGTTCACTGCTGTCCTGTTTTTTCAACACCAACTACTTTCTTCTTCAAATTTGATCTTGTTTCATGAACTTCTTTCTCATCTAACTGTTTCTATGCCCTTTCTGCATAGATTCCACGTTCCCTTGACTCCATACTAAATGGTGCCTTCTTCCTTCCTCTCTTTGGATCTCATTTGTTGAGGATAGGGAGGCTTAAACGAACTAATAATCTAATCTATAATCTGCAATAAAGCATCCTCTTAGGGATCCTACAAATATGATGTAGTAAAGGACTCTCTTGGGAATACTATAATTTTTAATGAACTAGTACAACTAGTTCATGAAAATTCGACTAGTTCTAATGATACAACTAGTTTGGTTGAAGCCCTCTTCTAGGTAAAGCCCCCTCGGAGGGGATACAACTAGTGTTAATAAAGCTCCTCAGTAGGATACTGGTTTTGATAAAACCACATCAGAGGGATAAAACTAGTTTTGATGAAGCACCCTCGGTGGGATGCGACTGTTTTATGTGTTTGAATTAATGCTCCCAGAAGGAAAACGTGAGGTCCCGAGCTGGAGGTTAGGTAGGCCGTCCTTCTGTTAAAATAGAATAGGTTTTTTGTTTTGTTACGGACCATCTTTTTTTCGGTTGACTGTTGCCCTGTTCTTAAGAAACTGCTACTTTTTCACCTTATTTCGTATTTCATAAACTTCTTTCTGAACTTACTGCTCCTATGCACCTTGTGCAAAGGTGTTGCGTTCCCTTAACTCCATACTAAATGATGCTTTCCTTTTTCCTCGATTTGGAACGCCTTTGTTGCGCTTAGGAAGGCTTAAACTTCATCCAATCTAATTGTAACAATTATGATTATAACTACTTTCAATTGTAACATCCAATCTAATTGTAGCAATTATAATTATAACTACATCCAATTGTAACATCCAATCTAATTGTAACGATTATAATTATAACTACATCCAATTGCAACGTCCAATCTAATCTTCTTGCCTCAACTCGCTCCCCGTCCCAGGGGTATCTTCCCTGCGTCTTGAGGTCACTCGTCCCTGGGTAAGGGAGCTGAGGGGAAAAGAGGGGAGTAAGGGAACTAAGGAGAAGAGAGGGCAACTGAGAAGAAGAAAAGGGAAATTAGGGAAAAAGTTAATTTAGGAGAAGAGAAAGTGAAAAAAAGAACCGAGAAGAACTTAAGGGGACTAAGGGTGTAAAGAGGGGAACTGAGAGGAAGAGAGAGGAACTGAGAGAAAGAGAGGGAGGGGGAAGAGAACTTAGGAGAACTGATGGGAAGATAATGGAACTAAGGGAGAGAGAGGGGAAGAGAGGGAAGAGAAGGGAACTGAGGGAAAGATAGGGGAACTGAGGGGAAGAGAGGGGAACTGAGGGGAAGAGAGGGGATGGCAGACTGCCAGGGTGCACAACTGCGACGTCATGTGCGTCATTGTGTGGTCTCTGACGCACACGTGTGCGTGCGTACGAATGTACGTGTTGCGCCTGCCTGATAAAGGAACTCTACAGCATATTTCTGACTCGGTGACCCAAAATATTAGGAACGTAGCCAGTGTCGCTGCCACACGCTCATGTGCAGCGCTGTGCCTGGTGAATGTTATTTTAGAATACAATTTTATTGTGACACTGTCATGCTTCTCAAGCCTTGAGAGCTGCTGGGAAAATGGTGCTTATGTTTAGCGAGTAACCAATCGAAACAGCTGACTCGAATAGGGAGTGGCTGGTAAGTGGGCTGCATAGTTGTTGTTGTTTAGTTTGTGTTGAATAAGAACTGTTATTGAGAAAATGGTTTTTGTATTTGGTCAAAAATCAATCAAAACCGCTGATTCGAATACTGCGTGGTTCGAAAGTGGCCTGCAGAGTAGTTGTTTTATAGTTCGCGTTGAATAAGTTTTACTTGTCTGGTGTCTGAGTTATTGGGAAAACGGGGGTTAAATTTAGCCAGTAACGAATCAAAACAGCTGACTCGAATACTGAGTGATTCTTCAGTGGGCTGCTTTAGTGATGTGGTTATTGGTTGTGTTGAATAAGTTGTTCAGAATTGAGTACGTGCTGCAAAGTTAGTATTCAGAATGAGGAAAAACAAATAAAGCGCTGTCCTGTGACGCAAGTTCTGTCTCTGCCAGTAAATATTCATTAACCTCGTTGTCGCTGACAGAAAATTGCAGCTGTTAATTCTGTGGGACAGAATCGAGCTTTTTTTTCTATAAACCTTCGACGAATCCTAAATAATTTTCACAGCTGCATCAAATTATTGCGAACTTTTTAAAATTTCATGTTCCAATTTAACAGTGAAATTAGAATGGTTATCGCATGCGGTTTGATAAGGAACACAAACTTCATATTTGTTCGTGTATCTGAACTTTCATCACAAACTGTATCAGGTGGGAAGATTATTCTCTTTCAATCTTTGTATTTCAGATGAAGAGTAAGTGTGACACGCTGTTGTTCCGTATAGACTAATTTAGCTTCCGTTCAGATTAATGATTAGTTTAAAAATTGATTTTTCATGAAGTAACGGAACATGATCATTGATTAATTTATAACTAATAAAAGATTAGTTCATTTGATGGTCAACACATGCATAATTTATTAATTGATTCAAAAAAAATTAATTATTAAGCTTAATCTATTAATTGATTTGTAAATAATTTTTCATCAATGTGTTAATAAATTCATCACCAATTGATAATAACTAGTTTGTTAGCGAATTCATCATTAATTAAATACAAATGCATTAACATCACGATAAATTGAAACGAGAAGAACAACGCGCAGCTACATAGCTTCACATTCCGGAGATGCCGCAGCAGTCGCGGGCAATTGAAGGCTCCTCGGTTCGATCGCCTCCGACACTGGCGCCACAACTCGCGGTCTCTGACGGCTTTTGCTCGTATTTCTGTAATTGCATAAGTAGAGTGACGGGTGTGAAAATTGCGAGTTGAAAAGCTCTTTTCTCACTCCCAGGGGGACAATGTGAGGGCCCTAGCTGAGAGTTAGGTAGGCTTTGTTTTTGTTGAAATAAAATGTTTTTGTTATGTTTTGGACCACCTTTTTTCGGTTCATTGCTGTCCTGTTTTTTAGCACCTACTACTTTCTGCTTCAACTTTGGTCATGTTTCATAACCTCCTTTCACAACTTGCTGTTTCTGCGTAGATTCCGCGTTTCCTTAATTCCATACAAAATGGTGCCTTCCTCCTTCCTCTCTTTGGATCACACTTGTTGCTGCGGGTAGGGAGGCTAAAACTTACTACTAATCTAAGCTAAAGCTCTTTTCTTTTTTTGTTGGACGAGTGGAATAACATAACAATTGCGAATTGAAAACGCTCTTTTCTTTTTTTTGTTGGACGGGTGGAATAACACAGCAATTGCGAGTTGAAAAGCTTTTAGTCTAATGTTGTTGATGGGATGAGTCCATCTGCGTTGTTGTACAAAAATGCGATCTTTCTGAGAAAGAATGCGTCGATGCATAAATATCAACTCTCCATCTGTAGCACGCATTCTGAAATTGCAAATGTTGATTGACGGGTGGAATAACAGAGCAATATTATTGCGAGTTGAAAAAGCTCTTTTCTTTTGTTAATGGAATGAGTCCGTCTGTGTTGCCATCAAAATGCCATGTTTCTGAGAAACATTACGTTGATGCATAAATTTCAACTCTCCTTCTGTAGTCCTCGTACACGATGAGATCTGAACATGTTGCCCTCTTACATTTCTGCCTGCGATGTTCCGGGGAGGAAGCGAGCTCCGAGTTTCTCTTATCAAAACCAGTGACCAAACTGATGTTTTAGTTAACATTGCTGTTCTTAATTTTCATTGCTATTCAGGGGCTCGACGTACCATTTTTATTGACGTTTCTAATCTATTCGTAGCGTTCACGTTTCGTTTATATTATGACATTTTCGCCTTACTCAGGTATTCATTGGCTTTAACTCTTTATTAGATTAAACTCGATGCATTAGAATCCCTCACCGACATTCAAGAAAGAAGAAAGAGAGAAAACAGTTTATATCCAACAAAGATGATACAAAAAACATCATTGGTTTTTAAAGTACCTTAACGTACGGATCCTAAGTTGATATGCACGGCCACCAACGCACGGCACCCCTTTTAAAATCTTTCACATCCCTTACACCAGGGGTTCTTAAAGTGGGGTCCGAAAAATTTAACGGATTTAACATTGGATTCAAACATACATTTTCCAGAGTGACATGTGAGGGGGTCCTCAGCTTATTTTCTGCAACAGAAGTGGTCTTTGGTTGAAAAAAATTATGAGAACCATTGCCTTTCACTACAAAATTCGCCGCAAAAATGAACACCCTAACTCCCCCTGTGATTCACTCTGCAACTTTGCTGCCCCGCGCGTCAACTCTTGCAAATCTGCCGATGCCCGACTCTGGCTCACTCCTCGCTGCCTTACGACTGACGCGTTTACTTCAGCAAGTACCAGGGCACGTTTGTGAGGGGGTCTTCGGCGTGAGGCGTGCTGTGTGTGTGTGGGGTGCATAGTGCGTGTGGTGTTTGTTGTGTGTGGCATGGTGTGTTGTGTGTGTGGCATGGTGTGTTGTATGTGTGGCATGGTGTATGGTGTGTGGGGCATGGTGTGTGCTATTTGTGTTGCGTGGAGTGTTGTGTGTGTAGAATGGTGTGTGGCATGGAGTGTGACATGTGTGTGGCATGGAGTGTGCCATGTGTGTGGCATGGAGTGTGCTATGTGTGTGGCATGGTGTGTTGTGTGTGTGGCATGGTGTGTTGTGTGTGTGGCATGGTGTATGGTGTGTGTGGCATGGTGTGTGCTATTTGTGTTGCATGGAGTGTTGTCTGTGTGGTGGTATGGTGTGTGTGGTATGACACAAACGGTGGTGTTGCTACGGCGGCTACTGCCCTGTCACCGCTACCAGGGCCCAGCTTGATGTTGCTCTTTATATTCACAACTTTTAGCTCTCGTCATTGTCATTCCTTAACCTCGTCTCCCCTCAAGGGGATAAAAATATTGTACATATGGAAATTCGCACTCCCAGGGGGAAAATGTGAGGCTCGAAGCTGAGAGTTGAATGCGCCGTCTTTTTGTTGAAATAATTTTTTTTTGTTTTGTTAAGGATCATCTATTTTTTGGTTTACTGCTGTCTTACTTTGTAGCACCTCTGACTTTCTTCTTCAACTTAATTAGTTTCCTGACCTTCCTTCTCAACTTACTGTTTCTATGCGCGAGGGATCTTCTGCGGGAACACACCTTGTGCATAGATTCCGCGTTTCCATTGCTCAATTCTAAATGGTGTCTTTCTCATTCCTCTCTGTGAACATTGTTGTTGTGGTAAGGGAGGCTGAAACTAATGTACATTCAATTAATCCCTGAACCTCGTCCCGAAATTATGCTTTTGACAATGTGCTTCGTTATGTCCTCTTTTATTTGTTTTCGTAAATTGTCTCTTTACTTTAAATTTATTTCCTTAACAATCTCTGGTTTTGTTTATTTTTTTATTCCTTTTTTTGTTCACAATTTCTCTTTTTCTTTCTTTCCTTTCTTCAGCATTTTTTCTATCTTTCTTGTCCCAGTCCATTCTTTATTCTTTCCTCCTCCTGCCTTTCTTTTCTTTTTAATTCTTTCCTTTCTTTTTCCAGCCTCTCGTCGTATATCTATTGCTTCCATTCTTCTGCCTCTCTTTCTGCATTCTTTTCTTCTGCCTTTCTTTTTATTCTTTTCTTCAGCCTTTCTTTCTGCACGCTTTCCTTCCTTTCTTCTGCCTCTGTTCCTATATTTTTTATTAATTCGTGCACAATACGATGCATCATGCCGTGCCTCATCACTTCCTAAGGGCGACAACATCGCGCTGAAATCTCACGTCACTCTTCAGCGCTGCGTAATTACATACCAGCGGTTGGTGAGGCCTCCCTCGTCGTGCCCTGAGAGGTCCTGTCACATGCCACCGTGCTGTGTTGCATGCATTTCGTGCCCGCGAGCTCTTCATTCTTCTCATGCTATTTATTCCTCTCGCTCCTGTTATTGTTCTCGCTCCTTTTGTTGTTCTCGTTCCTTATATTGTTCTCGTTTCATTTATTGTTCCGTCTCCTCTAAACGTTCTCGCTTCTTATATTGTTCTCGCTTCTTAAATTGTTCTCGCTTCTTATATTGTTCTCGCTTCTTATATTGTTCTCGCTCATTTTGTTGTTCACGCTCATTTAATTTTTCTTATTCCTTTTATTGTTCTCGCTTCATTTATTGTTCCAGCTCCTCTAAACGTTCTCGCATTTATTGCTTCTCCTGTTTTTGTTCTTCTTTATGTTCGATATATTTTTCTTTCTTTTTTTAAACATCATGCTCCTGCTGTTTTTTTTGCTCATCTTTTTCACGCACTTTTTTCTGCTCGTTTTTGAGTATTCTTCTCGTTTCTTCACGGTTATCGTTTCCCGAATTCTTCTCGATTTCGCTCACACCCTTCTCTCTATTTCGCTCACACCCCTCTCTCTATTTCGCTCACATCCCTCTCTCTATTTCGCTCGCACCCCTCTCTCTATTTCGCTCACACCCCTCTCTCTATTTCGCTCACACCCCTCTCTCTATTTCGCTCACACCCCTCTCTCTATTTCGCTCACACCCCTCCCTCTATTTCGCCTGCACCCTACCCTCCTCAAAATACTCTCCGACACCCACTTTCAATTTCCCTTGTAGATGCACACCATCATCCCATAACAAGACGCCATCCCTCGACGCGCTCGCAAGTCCCAGACGCAGAACTGACGTCAAGAGAGGCGTTTCTACCGCGAATACTAATGCGGCTTCAACGCGAGCGAGGCCGACACTTAACCCCTTGATTTATTGGCCAAATTAAATTAAATGTCGACCAAATGGTGTCAATGTGGAATTTATTGGAGCTGATGCATCGCCTGCCGAACCCGCGCAAGTTTTTGCTTCGTAGCCAATATTGCGTGAAGTTATTAGACGGAAATGAACTGACGTGCGCCGGGCGGGTCTGAGGAAAGTGATGTGGAATTCAGCGTAACATTATGAGCGAGGTAAGCGAGTAGGCGAGTTATGAAGTGAGTGGGTTGTGAAATGGGAACATAATGAAGAACGTGAGGGACTTATAAATTGAAAGGAAATTGGTTGTTAAATGGTGACTTATGAAGAACGTAGGTGAGTTGTCAATTTTAAAGGAAATAGGATGTAAAATGGGAGCTTTATGAAGGACGTGGGTGAGTTGCCAATTGTAAAGTTAAGTGGTTGTAAAATGGTAACTTCATGAAGAACGTGGGTGAGTTGTAAATTGTGAAAGAAATTGGATGTAAAATGGTAAAATAGCTGATGGGACGGATATCAACACATTGACTGAGAGACGGCCCACCGGTGAGTTGTGCTTAAGTTTTTCTTGCTGCAAAACGACTCATCGATGGACCGTTTGAAAAAGTTTTAACAATCTTTGAAAATTAATGGTGCTTAATGGACCCAGTTACTGTTTGGTATTTGTAAAATTTCTGACAACTTTCGAATTTAAATTAGAGTTGAAAACTAAAATTCAGTTTAACTCACAGCAGTCAATTTTAGAAAGTTTTCGTGCGAAAATGTAAATTCATATTCAGAAGCGAATATCGTTGAACCAATTCCTTTGAATTTTGACATTCATAACTTGCTGAGAAAAACCCACAAAAAAACTTTGATTTCCATAGAAAAAGTTTGAAATATTTTGAAAAGGTTGTCAGGTTAAATAATTGATAATCAGTTCCAACGAATACGGTCCGTATTATTTTTTTCGCGTTACAAATAATTTTCCCTGAATCTGTTTTAGTAAAATGTAATGTCTGTCTGTGCTGAAAAAATACAGCACTGCTTTGAAATAAACTCAATGTTTGATCTCATTTTGTGAAGGTGCCCTGAAAGTTTGTTTACTCGATCGCACATAAACCTATATTATGATATTCTGTTATGTTTTGGGGACTTGCCCCTTCAAAGGAAATGCTGTTAAGTTATCTTAGGTGCAAATACGCCTTCGAAACTCAGAGATTGGATACCTACTTTGCTTCTTTCCGTTGTAAAGTAGTTCTTTCCAAAGTAGTGGGTTCTTTCCTTCGTCGCTGTCTCTTTTTTTGCAATATTTTACTCTTCCTCCCTAACTTGCTGTTTTAATGTGCGTGGTATCTTGTGTGGGGGCACACCTTGTGCATAGACCCTTGTTTCCTGCCGTCCATACTAAATGGTTTCTTCTTGTCCTGTTTTGAGACCGCATTTTATAAGGCTAGTGAGTCTTGAACGAACTATTTACGATAATAATCATGATTATCATGATAACACAAATCCAGCTGCACTCTCCTTCTTGCACTCTCCTTCTGGTTAGGGCTCCTAGACTGCCTTTTTTTTTAATGAAATTCACTTCAACTATTATTATTCTAGTCAACTTTGAAACAAAAATTCGACCATATTTGGTATTCAGAATTAGACAACCTTGCATGGATGGCAGATACTGAGTTCTCTACTCATAGTCAATTTTATTTTGTTGGAAATAACACCAAATTTAAGAATTTCAGTATAAACAAAGCTTACGATCTATTTTATTTTGTACTTCCGTTAGAGAAGCTTTCGAAAAAGCCCATTTGATGCTGCTTGTGCAGCAACGAATTGTTCATAGTCCGCTGCACTCTTGTTTTGCTCTACCACGCCCCAGCTACTGAGCCAAAATCTTTCGAATGTTGTCTTTGCCTCGTTGTTGTCACCCATCCGGTGTCAAGATGTGATGCTTATCCAATCTTTCTCAATAACTCATTACAGGGAAAATTGTTGAAAATGTTCTGAAGAAATTGCAAAACAATTATAACGCAATTGTAACATGCATGTCAAATATAGCAATTCAAACGCTGCTTTGAAATAAGTTTTAATACTTTACGGAGGTTGTCAGGAAATTCTGATAGAGTCTGTTGTCTTAATTGGGAGTGTGCCGACATCAGGCTTGGCTGCTGGCACACACCTTCATGTCGAGCCATAAACTTGCATGTTTGTTGGACCAGGCCACGCTTTCCGGGGTGTGGGCGGGTGCATAGTCCTGAATGAGATATCGTTTGAGTTGTTGGCTGTTAGCTGGAAGTTAGCATAATATTGGTACTGTGTGAAGTTGTTTGCCTTAAGTTGGCATTATATTGGTACTCTGTGGTTGAATTGTTGGCTGTTTACTGGAAGATGGCATAATATTGGTACTGTGTGGATATCAAATGCACTTGTTCTTATGGATAGTACAAGCAGTTTTGCCGAATTGGAAAATTTGGGATTATTCCTATCGCCGTTACACGTAAATGGTGGAATGGTGCCTGGTCCTGTACGTTCATGGGCCTAGGGATGGCATTGATGTACACTCTGTAAATTATTTTTACGGGGAGAACTATACATACCACTGTTTTTTTTAAAGAAAAAGATACTCCATTTTTTTGATAAACCAGCTCCGCTTTTTGCGAAAGAGAATTAAGCAATGAAATATTGAGGTTTAAAACCGTAGATTTTTAAAGCAAATTTCCAACTGTAGAAAACGGTTGTATCGTCGTATTCTGTCTAAGAATTAATCAACAACTGCTTAACGAACTACGATTTCTCGGGGTTAATGAGGCCCATTAGCATTCATCAGAGTGAGGGACGACTGGTGAGTAGATGGGCGACGCAATTTTGGCTCTCTCGTTTCTATTTCGAAAGAACTTCGGCGACTGATTTCTGTTGAGTGGCGCGATATCCAGAAGCGCTTTTGAGTTCATTTCTTGTTTCATGCCTCTATTATTGGAGGTGACGCTCGCTTTGTATAGAATTTCAAGTTTTGGGTTCACTCGTAGTGGTATCATTAACTTTATGCTCTTATTAGGAACATTACGTCAGTAGTAGATATTACCGATGATAATGCACCGACGGGTTGAAAGAGCAATACAACAAAACTTCATAGTGAGGCAGAGTTTTAAATTAGAACCAGTAATAATTAGAACCCGTAATAGTGGACCTCTGTTATATTATGTTAAAGAAATTTGGGTTGTTTTTTATGAACGATTTAGCCACTGCCACAGAATAACTTGTTTCTGATATCAATTACAAAAACCTAAGCACGGGCGTAAATCGAACATATTCTCCTTCACAAGATTCGAAAAGGTACTCTGTGTACGTGGTAGATCACATGTCTAGAGGTTTTAGAAGATCAGTAAGTTTTTAGGTGTTTCTTCTTCACATTTCGGTCCCCTCAGCTTTAGATAGGGGTTAGGTGGTTATCTTTCTAATTCACACTTTTTCTTTCAGTTTCCGTGTCTTCTTCGTTATATTTTCTTTGTCTTTCCTTCCTCTGTCAAGTTGTTAGTCACGTGCTTCTGACATGTGGAGGCGCCGAGTTTCTCGTACACTCACCGTTAAAAGAATCTAATAGCAAAGCATGCAGTTGTATACCAGTTCTGTGGTTGATTGAGAGGTAGCGTTGCGCATGGAAAAACCTTGAGGTTATAAAACTGAGGTTATTTAGAGCAGGAGATACTGAAAGAACGAAGTATTGCAGGTAGATACATCGTGAGCGAGGAGTGTGAAATCGAAGCGAAGAACGTGTGACCGACGTTGGATGTGACCGACGCATACGGCTGAATTTATTCAGCTGCGATGTGTAACGGGATGAGTTTTTTAGGATGTTAATAGCTCTACATGTTCATTATGTCAATAATATTTAGCGTGTTATACGGAATGGAATTATAGAGTACTATACGGAGTGGAATAGAGAGTACTGAGTTGACTAGTTTCTGTTGTGTGTGGGCTGGATACAATGTTATCTGATAAAGGCTTGTTAGCGATATCAATAGGTTTGTGAAATTTATCTAGTGTGTTCCGTCGCTAGATTGGTTGCTTTCACACTGGAGCCTTTAACACTCATCCCACTGCGCTTCCCATAGACCGAGCCAAGAATAGGTAAACTGAAAATATTTTTTCACGTTTTTCAAGTTATAAAATCAAAATAGTTGACTAGATTTTCAAACGCCTGCATAGTGATTCAAAAATCACTTTAAAATATAACTCTTGAGCACCTTGAAGCTTAGATCATTTTCTTAAAAAACAACCTCGCGAGGCGGCTTCTCACCATCGTGCCTGTTTTAGAAACGGTGCTGAAAAAGCGGAAAGAGAAGATGGGCCGTCCTGCTTCAACAGGCAATTTAGTTTCCGATTCAGCCGTTAGTAGCTGTTGAGATTGGCTTCTTTTAGGGACAGGACTGGCCGCTTGAGGGCCGCAGAGCTCGGTTTCATCTGCATAATCACATCTGCATCCCGCGATGCGCAGCTGCAGGCTACTTCGATTTGGTCTCGACGGTCCTCTGCCGTCCACGAAGTGACCGTTAACGAACTCTTTTTAGTCTTCACTCTCTCGAACTTTTACTGTGATTCAATTCGGCCTGAGAGAAATTTGGCGTCGGATTTTGTTGCAGTCACTGCTTCAAAACTGTTTCAAATTGGCCTTAGACGCTCCTGTTCGGCTTCCCTGTTTTTTGCTAATGAGGTTAACAACTGAGTACAGAAGCCAATTGGCGGCAAAATACGAGCAATTTAAGAAATCATTTACCACAAGCGATGCAACAGTAGGTTGTTTCTTATCTAGTACAATGGAAACATTTGAGTATAGCTACTTGTGGGTCCGAATAAGTTCATTCCAAAAATATCGATTCATTGTGAATGGAATACAGTGTCATAAACCCAAACGCTTTATTGAACAATTTTGTTTTCCATCACCTACTGCTAGTTTCAAGCAGTTGCCCGCAGGGCGCAAAAATTTTGCCGTTAGCGAGAGTTTTCATTCTTGGCCATTAGTGTCCGTGGATTTTGATTGATTTCGTAGATTTTGGCCAATTGTGTCAGTAGATTTTATAAGAATAATAATGCTAGCCCAAAACATATTACTTCTACGTATTCTCGCTGTTCGTTGGAAACGTTTCTTTGTCACAATTTATTAATTAATTAAATGGCATTGCTGAACTGAAGCTCTAATGATATTTTTCTTAATTTTTTATTTATACCATCGTTGTTCGAACAGTGGCTCAATTTTTTTAGGGGTGCACGATAAGTGCAAAAAAATGTATGAAAGATTTATGCGAGAAATTAGTTGGATGAAAGCAAACTTTGATAACAAAGAAAGTTTTCTTTTTAATGTTTTGGTTCCCTTAGCTTTAGATTGGCCCTTGGGACTCACCTCTGTGATTCACCCTTTTTCTTCCAGTTAGCGCGTCTTTTTTGATATTTTCTCTGTTTTTCTTTCCTCTTCTTTGCTAACTTGCTGTTTTCAATGTGCAGGGAATCCTGTATGAGAACACCCATTGTGCATAGATTAACCGTTTTCTACTGTCCATACGAGGTGGTCACTCCTCCTCGCATAAACTGTGGCTAGGGGGAGTCCTCAACTTACAAATGCTAACTTCTTAAGATTTAGTTCACGTTCAAATTAGTTTAAACTTGCAATTATCCGAAGTTATTTGAAAGCGTTGACTTTCACAAGACGCTCACCGATGTAAATTCATGACCACAGTAACGTAACAATTCATGGTAATAAGCCTTGCTGTGTTAACAACTTCTCTGATTTGGTCACGCTAGAGAGGATATAGGCAGGATTTTCGCAGGTTATTTTTAACTTTAGTTCTGTGGAACTGTGTCCTCAATTAGAACACATCCTTGCGTTTGGAAATTATGTTTTATTGGAATGTATGTTTAAATGATTAAAGTTGCTTATCTTGCTTTTTCATTTTTATTACGGTTGCTAAGGCTCCCCGATAACTTTAGAGGATTTATCTTTTCAAGTGTATCAAGTGATCAATTAGCTGTTATTCGGTACAAATTGGCCTACCACTGTCCCTTTAAAGCATACAGACGTAGTTTCCCGTCGTCTGACAAGACCAATCGCCTCCCGTTTATTTCCAGGGCTGTCGCGTATCATGGCTACGCTGCGTCTCACACAATTAATCGAGCCTAATGCTGTGCAGCAATTAATGTTCATCACTCTTGTCCAGGCACGATAGCGATCCAGAGCTTGCGCCAAATCCAAGGGAGGATCAGAGCGTTCCCAACCACACGTCCGACGACACCCCGCCGCCTCCCTACCACCGCCACCGCCGCCACAGAACCCGCCATTCTTCCCTCACTCGCGATCCCGACCGCCATCCAGACGAAGAAGAAGACTCTTATTCTAAGCAGTTCCACCAAAGTCTGAAGTTCTCACACAAGACAAGAGAAAGCCCGCAGTCGAAAAGCATCTTGCCGTTTTTCCGCTCGTCGAGTGGCGGCGATAAAGTATCGAAACTCAAAGGCTCTGCTAAAGAGAGTTCAAATCACGGTCCTCCGACCAACTCTGCGCTCACACACACCAGCTTCTCCTGCACCACCTCGCAGAGCGGCGCCTCCAGCGTCGGCGGGTCCAGCAGGAAAACCTCCAGGACATCCCCTGCCACCGACCATCTCATTTGTGAGTACTCTATGTGTTGTGGTTGCTTGTGAGTACTCAATGCTCAATTGTGTTGTGGTGGCTTAACATTAAGTTTACGTTTAAATTAGTTTAAACTTGCAATTATCAGAAGTTATTTGAAAGCGTTGACTTTCACAAGATGTCTCACTGATGTAAATTGTCGTAATTGCTCTGTTATCGTACGCGTTTTTTCGCCGGGCGTCTGGGGTTTTAGCCGTTCTGTATAGAGTGGCCAAAATTGTGGATGCAACGTGGGAAAAGTTGGATTGGGTATCGGAAATTTTAGCCGTCCTGTTTGGTTTCTGCATAGGGCGGCCAAAATTGGAGATACAACAGCGAAAAAGTTGGACTGGGTAACTGATTGTTCTGAGCCATGTTTGGGTTTCTTTAATATGATCCGTATTGACCATTGGTGAAATATAGAAGCTGGAAAATAATTTGGGACCATTGCTGGTTAGTGTTATCATAATGTAGATGAGTTAAATTGGGTATAAAATAGGTTCTAATCGAATTTATTTTTTCTCATCATATTTATCAAAGGAGAATCTTGATGTAACCAATGTAAAGTGGTGTAAATCCATCATTTTGAACAATTTTCAATTGAACAGGCCCATAAAAAGGGCTTCTTGAACATCCTTCTCACACTTCATACAATGATAATTCTTCAACAATTTTATTTCAGCTGTTGCAGTGGTAGCTCGTTGATATGACACCAAAGTTTTTTGTTAGTATTGTGTTTATTTAAATCGATTCTCATTTTAAATAAATGATTTTTAGTGAAGTTCGTGCATTTTAAGAAATAGACGTGATGTACACACATAGGAAGTAAGCGAATATAGTATTTAATTACATCGAAGTGCAAAACTGGGCTTGTTAAACCACCCCTTCCCCCAAAGTTTTGACGCAGGAGCAGAATTTAAAATAACATTTTTGGTAGGTAAAAAGTTTGTTCATCAACGTATGCAATTATTTTCACACACGAGTTTGCAGTTGATTTAATTTTCAGGTCTTAATTTTTACCTTGCAGGCATCACACTTGCTAAGTCAAACCTCTGAGTCATGATTCCTAATTTTGAACATAAATTGACGAGTATTGCGAGGATTCAGGTATATTTATGATGTCAAGCCTTGCAATTTGATGCAAATCTGCTTTTTGCGCCTGCTGTGAATTACCATTTCCATAAGGCCTTTGAATTGCTGTATTCCAGGGTAGTGTGCGACTTCCTCCTAAACTTTTCTATGTGCAATTCGTGGATCGACATGCAAGACGATGATCTGCATTAGTGAAATCAGTTTGTTTCTGCCTTGTTTTTAATGTTTTTTTCTCTTCCTCGTTTTTAATGTTTTTTCTTTTATTGGGAAGATAGGGTTTTGTTCCTGATCGAAATTTATTCTCAACATTCCAATACCTTATCTTACTTCAAAATTGTTTCTTGCTTTAACGTTCTGTGTCCTTTTACACTTACATCATTTTTCGATATTTTCTGACCACATCAGGCCCTAATATATTATTCTCTCAATTCTTTCAGCTCCTCACGTCACTCCTTTTTAACAATCATCAAAAATCCACTCAGCAACGAAAAGAACTTCCCTTTTACGTCAAATTCCATAACTAAATTACAGCTCCCATTACTTTAACCAATGCAGCCGAGGTTCCAAGCACACTCTCATCGCGATGTCATTGCGACACGAGTCATTCGACGGAGAGATAAACACGCGCATGGATACCAGCTGAATAAGAGCCAATTCTTTGAAGCTCTGCCTGTGGCAGGGCTGCAATTGGCAATAAGTGATGGCAGCGTGGCCGTGCAGGTGTGCCTTTGTCCCTCTGCTGTGTGCTGGTCGGCGTGCTGCATTCTCACCCCATGGCGAGTTGTTGACATGGTGCGGGGGTGTGAAGGTGTGCAGGTATGCGTGAGTGTGAAGGTATGCAGGTATGCATGACATGATGCAGGTATGCGTCACCTGATGCGTGAGTGTGAAAGTATACAGGTATGCGTGACACGGTGCGTGAGTGTGAAGGTATGCATGAGGAGGTGCGTGGACAGGAAGGCATGCTTGACTTTATGCACGAGGTGATGTGTGAAAATACTGGTTCCTCATTTTTAGCCTGAAAATTAGTTTCCAATAAATCTTTCAATGACACAGTGAAGTATGTATCTGGGTCAGCATGAAATCGTACGGGTGGTATGACACAATGCCTGATTAAGTAAGCTTTATTAGTTCCCTGCAGCTCGTATAATAAGTCTTTGTGGCTGCTTTGTGAAGCAATTCGTATCAGTGAAAGTTGGGAGCATTGCTGCCTTCCGTCACACAGGGGCCGTGACGTGGTACGTACTGAAGTCCTCATTATAGTCCTCTGGGGAACTATCCTAGTCAAGGGAACTATCATAGTCTAGGACTCTAGGTAATTATGATAGTCTAGGACTCTAGGGAACTGTCCTAGTTTAGGGAACTATCCTACTCTAGGGAACCATCATAGTCTAGGACTCTAGGGAACTATCACTCTGTTTCGAATCAAGACTCATAGTCTGCAAATCTATTTCGGGCAACGCTACTTAGTTTTATGCCTCATTAAATTTATAAGTTCCTATAAACCGATTAGTTCCTTAGATGCATAAGTTTTCATTGATCGAATAGTTTGCATAAGTTTTCACCGATAGAATCATCAGTTTTCACCGATAGATTCACAAGTTTTCTTAGCTAGATTCATAATTCTTCATTCACCGATCAATTTTCATGTATAAATTCATAAGTCTTGATCATAACATTCATAAGTTTCCATAGATTGATTAGTTTTCATAGATAAATTCATACGCTTTCGCTGCAGAGCGTCAGGAAGGTGTGATGTAGTTTATACTTTGTCTCTACCACTCTACTGAACGGAACAGAGTTGCAGCTCGGCAAGTGAACTCAGAGCTCAACACGTTGATTCCGATGGGTTAAACTGAAGTTCAATATTCAACTCAAATTTAAAGTCAAAAGTTGTTGGCAATTTTATAAACACCAAGCATTATCTAACCCATTAAATGCCATTAATTTTAAAAGATAGAAAAATTTATTCGAACTACTCATCAATGGGTCGTTTAACAGCTGGAAGAACTTCAGCATGACCCATCGATGGGTAGTATCGCAAGCAACGTGTTAGTGATACACACTGTAGACCATAAAAAAGTAAACCCTACTTTAAATGCTAATAATTTTGGATAAAGATATTTCAGTTTCATTTGTTGCATGAGATATGAGATATGAGATATGTATCACACAGATATATGTATCCTGACTACAGAGCTTTAGGTCTGAGTATAAATAAGGTCCAAGTCGTCTGAAAATTTACATTTTAATGTAAATTTTTAAATGACTAAGCCCATCGTTAGGCAACTAACAAAGGAGCAACGCACTTTCATGGATAACGTCCATGCGGGAAGAAATAGTTTAAAGAAGTTCGAAATAAATTCGAACAGAGATTTCCTGCAAGAAGCTTTCCGACCATGAAGACTGTCTTGAAAACTGTTAATTGATACATTTTCCCTACATTTTGACTTTCAACATACTTTAACATACAACATTTTTACAATCATTATTTATCTCATTCCTGATTCAACCAAAGTTAATGTGACAACACATTTTTTGGGAAAACATTTTTTGCGAAAACAGAATTAAATTATCTTGATTCACTGTAAAGATATTAACATTTAAGTTTACTTTTTCATAATCCATACGGTAGAAGTAAACAAAGTACCACCTCCTAACGGCCGCCGATAGTCGTCTCCTCCCACGCGCGTTTCCGTTACCACACGGCGCGGCCGGAAAAGCATCACCTGTGCAAGTCTTCGAGTCCATTGTGCTTTCTTCAAGAGAAACCTGGACTGTTCCTGGCACCCGGTTACGGTGGAGCGTCTGTCTCATTCTGTGCTCGTGCCGCCAGCCTCCCAGTGTTGCTGCTGGAGACACACGCAGCTTGTGATATATTTTATTAGGGTTGTTTAGTCACTCTCGTCTTGTGAAGTAAATTCTCGTTCTAGATCAGAAGCGAAAATGTCGTAAAGTTCAAAGTTCGTCATCATCGGTTTGTCAAGCATGTGCCATTAATGTATGGTGTGGTGTAGTATGTTTATTAACCCATGCCTTTTCATGTCGTACTCTACTTTTAATTACATGGAATCTTCACAGCCTTCTCAAGGGAGCATCTTTCTAAACTATACGTATACGTATGTACTAAACCTACACAGTATACTGTGTAGATTCTATTTTATGCTACCCAGTTTTACGTGCGTAATTTCATCGCGATTCCGTAACATTGACAATAAAGCAGACTAAATCAGTGCTGGATCGCGTAAAATAGCGACAGCACTGCCCTGCCGGCCGCACCCTAGCCGTGCCTGTAGGTGCGCGCAGGCCCACCGTGAGGCATGCGGAGGCTTGGCGGCCAGAACTGGCTCTTTGTTTCGTTCCTGTGACGCTGGTGAAACTTCGTCTAATATAAATGAGTTACGCTTGTGATACAGTGTGTTATTTTTCTATGTGCAGGCTAAGCGACGAGGATTTATGCTAGAACTGAATCTTTGTTTCGATCATGAGATGCTGGGGAAATTTTGTCAAATATAAATGAGTTACGCTTGTGAGGCAGTCTGTTACTTTATTCGGCTACTTTTTGAGTTTGTCGTAAAAATGGGCTGTAAAAATGCATTTAACTCCATTTAGAGCATTGCCGACATAGTTTTAATTTCAGAAAAATCAGCGGTATGATGTACAATGCCATCAGTAATTGATAAACTTCACGTTTAGATGTTGGATAGATTTTTTCCCAAGTAGACAACAACATAAAATCTAAAAGCCTGTTTGTCATAGTCTAATCATTAAATGATCGGTGTTATTGATTACTAGAAGTTTATTTCCCTCAAAAGACTCTCAGAATTTGTACGTGAACGTGGTGAGA
>JACJUY010004302.1:13730-28469 GCA_014220935.1 Platorchestia sp. MABIK
AGCCTATAACTTGGAACTTTATGAACTTATAACGTATAACCTATAACTTGGAGCTTTATGAACTTATAACGTAAAACCTATAACTTGGAACTTTATGAACTTATAACGTATAACCTATAACTTGGAACTTTATGAACTTATAATGTATAACTTGTAACTGGGAACTTTATGAACTTATGGCGTATAACTTGTAACTGGGAACTTTATGAACTTATAACGTATAACTTGTAACTGGGAACTTTATGAACTTATAACGTATAACCTATAACTTGGAACTTTATGAACTTATAACGTATAACCTATTACTTGGAACTTTATGAACTTATAACGTATAACCTATAACTTGGAGCTTTATGAACTTATAACGTATAACCTATAACTTGGAACTTTATGAACTTATAACGTATAACCTATAACTTGGAACTTTATGAACTTTTAACGTATAACCTTTAACTTGGAACTTTATGAACTTATAACCTATAACCTTTAACTTGGAACTTTATGAACTCATAATGTATAACTTGTAACTGGGAACTTTATGAACTTATGGCGTATAACTTGTAACTGGGAACTTTATGAACTTATAACGTATAACTTGTAACTGGGAACTTTATGAACTTATAACGTATAACTAGAATTTAAACGCAATTCAGCAGCTGATACCTTATCAGCTGCCTCGGTAGGGGTTGAAGTGGTTTCGGGGGTATTCAATGTCCTTGAAGGCTCAAAGTCTTTGTTTTTCCAACAGGCCGTTGTGGCTAGGTTTTTCGGGTCAAGCGGCGGGCGCTGGCGTGTGGCAAGAGCTGCGTGTTTGCACTCGGGTCCGATCAGGGCTACTCCTCGCCCATCGATTCGTTTAACTTTTCTGTTGCTACTAATCGTTCGTTTAATTGAATTAAAAATCTCAAACCGGACTTTCTTTAACTCCACCACAAGTTTTTGTACAGTTGGACAGTGGCAGCGAAAAATTTCTCATAAGCTGTAGTAAAATCAAGTGCCTAAATGAGAATTTAAAACCAAGTTGTTTAAGTGTCAGCGGGATCAACGCGAAAAGTAACGTGACAGGAGAGGTGGATTTGACCATTTCAATACCTAATTCAAACAAAGTGCTAAAGACCAGCGCGTTAATTATTAAAGATGAGTAATTGATTTTCAAAAAGGTTTCCTCACGTGGGAGGGAACCAAAGTACCTTTCCAAGACTTAGGGAAAACGCCATCGATTAGTAAAGAAACAATGTTTGCCAATATAATCAGCAGCGACTGTTTGATGTCGGAGATGGCTGCTAAGCAGAGCTTGAGCAAGATAAAAAAGAGACGCTGCAGCGGCAGAGTGAATGACCGCGGAAAAATAAATTGTGAAAAAAAGAGTGAGCTCGAGCGTGTAGCTGAGAAGCCAAGGCCTGAGGCAAAAAAGAAGAGACCACTAGTAGTCCATTGCGCAGAAGTGGTAGTACCTGGTAATTCTGTTAATATTGTGAGAGGGTTTGTAAAGAAGGCCAAGCCCGGAGAATATATAGTATTGAAGAGAAGGTTAGAAAATGGAATATTGATAGCGGAATCAATAGTGACAATTAAAGAAGATGGGGATTTTCCCCTGATGATGTTGAACCCTACTGATAGTGATGTTAATCTCAGCGACAACACAATGTTGTGTAATGTAGAAGCAGTCGCTGAGGAAGAGGTTGAAAGTGAACTCTATCTTACGAGTGTAAAAGATGCTCTGAAAGAAGCAAATAATGTAGAGTTGAGTTTTGTCTCAACGTCAGATTCACTTAGAGATGTCTCGGGTCGTGGTGGAAATGTTAAGGCCATGGCTTTGAAGAAACTTGGGTTGAATGATGACGAACGCGGCAATAATTGTTTTATAGCTCATAGTAAGGAACGAGGAATTAATGCACATGGTAAGGATGTACCTAGTTTACAAAAGGACGTACGTCGCCCTTTAACGACTGAGGACATATTATGTGGCGATGCTGACATAAAATTACAACTGACTAATCTTTTAAATGATTTCCGTGACGTAATCACGCTAGAAGGCGAAACGATAAGTGTTACTAATGTGATGAAACACAAAATTGTGCTTAAACCGGACGCCCCGGTACTGAATATCCCTCCCTATCGTATACCTCATAAATATCAGGGGGACTTGACCAAAATTAATAACCAAATGCTCGCACAGGGAATAATTGAGAATTCCATGTCAGACTTTAACTTTCCCATCGTAATCGTAAAGAAAAAGAGCGGGGAGTTAAGGCCAGTGATCGATTTCCGGAAGCTCAATGAGATAGTGGTTAAGGAGTCGTATCCTATGTCACGGATAGACGAAATTTTGTCGGCACTGGGTGGCAGCAGTGTTTTCTCCACACTGGACTTTAGGTCTGCTTTCCATCAGGTAGAGTTAGAAAAGGACAGTCGAAAATACACAGCGTATAGCGTTGGGTACAATAAGTACCAATTCCAGAGACTTCCGTTTGGTCTCAGTTCGAGCCCAAGCGTGTTTCAAAGGGTAATGTCAGCTGTGCTGGCGCCTCTTTTAGGGCAGCTGTGCTTTGTATTTTTGGATGACATACTTGTCTATTCAAAAAACAAAGCACAGCATTTGCTTGACATTAAGTCTGTCCTTATGACACTGCGCACTGGCAATTCGTCAATAAAGTTAGAGAAGTGCCAATTCTTTAAACAATCAATTGAGTACCTTGGGCATATTATTTCGGCTAAAGGAATAAGTTGCAAAGAGTCTGAGAAATTACAAAATTGTCCGGCACCAGTGTGTGTGAAGGGATTGCAGCAATTCCTTGGTGCAGCAAATTATTTTCGAAATTTCATTCCGCAATTTGCAAAAATTGCTCATCCTTTGTACGGACTTTTAAAAGACGGGGCCAGGCTGGTCGCAGACCAGCTGTGGTGTCCGAGAAATGGTGTCTCAGTACTGTTAAGGAAGAATGTTCCTTTTGACTGGAATACTGACTGCCAAAAGAGTTTTGACTATGTTAGGTCAGCCTTGACATCTGAGACTGTTTTACGACATCCGGACTTCACCAAAACTTTTCATCTGTTTACAGATGCTTCAAATTTTGGTTTAGGAGCTGTTTTGATGCAGGCCGAAGATTGTGGGGAGAAAGTAATGCGTCCTGTAGCTTATTTTAGTAAAAGTTTGAAAAGTAGCCAAAAACGTTTTAGCACTACTAAAAAAGAATTTTTTTGCAATCCATTCCGCCCTTAAAGCTTTTAAATATTTGATCACTGGATACCCTATCCAAATTTATTCGGACCACCGTCCCATCAGTTTCATGGTTCAAAAACGCCTGCCCGACGATGCGGCTATGGCCAGGTGGTGTATTAATGTACCAGCTTACGAACCAACCATGAAATATTTACCAGGCAGACAAAATGTCGTAGCCGACTATTTAAGTAGACTCCCAGGCAATAACGGTCAGATAACTCTTAAAGAATTAGAAAGCTGCAAACCATTGCGATCCGAATCTGAGGTAGGTATCGCGCAAACGCGAGCGCGGACGCGTCAGACCAAGAGCCAGACAACAGACGTTCCCAGTCACCCGACGATGCAGCCAGACAGCGGGGTGTTGCCACGCAACGAGACAGTTGTACCTAAATTAATTGACTACATTCCGAAAGAGGAGGAAGGTTCCTGGACTTTAAACGAATCCATAGACGAGCAAAAACAAGATCCATTTTGTACTGAAGTTAGAGAAGCATTACTTCAGGCAAGTACTTCTACCATTCCTGACCTACAGAGTTACTTAATTACCAATGATATTTTGTACCGACGGAGACGAGTCGACTCCCGAACAAGTACTATTTTAACAGCTGTCATGCCCACTTCGTTGCTGAATAAAGCAATATTAGGTATACATTCAATGTGTCACACAGATGCATTGCACACTTTGTTTAAATTCAAGTTAAAATATTTTCATAGTTTGGAAAAAACGATCGTTCGTAAGTTCGTACAAAATTGTGAAGTGTGTAAGCTTCTTAAAGCTCACCCTTCGGTACCTATCAAAATTTTAACAGCGCCTATTGCGAAAGACCCTTTTGAAGTAGTTTCGATGGATTTCGTCGGGCCTCTCAAAGTTATAGATAATGGAAATAAATACATTCTCGTTATAATAGATTTGTTATCCCGCGTTTTTAAACTGTATTCTGTTTCCAACCGTCGGACAGATACGGTAATATCGTGTAGAGGTAATTGTTTTGCGATTTTCGGATACCCAAAAACTTTAATTAGTGATCAGGCTTTAGAGTTTAAATTGGCAGCAGTTAAACAGTTTGCCAATATACACGCAATTGCAAAGAAAGAAGTTTTAGCGTTTAGTCCCCACTCGAATGCTATTGTTGAACGCAACAATAGAAAAATTACTAATTTGCTCAAATTGTATATTAATTCTCTAGCTCACACAGAGTGGGACCAGTGTTTAGAGGTAGTCGAGAATGCGATTAGTAATTCATTAAATTCAACGCTGGGAGACACCCCCAGTTTTATTGTGTTCGGTAGGGACACGTGTCCGTATTTCCGTGGGGAGAATTTCAACATCTCCGACAGCTACGATGATGAGATTGATTTAGTAAATTTCCGAGCAAGGGAGGCAATTCGAATTGTTGAGAACGTTAGGAACATGATAATAAATCAGACCGTGGAGCGCACCACATACCATAATTTGAGACGTAAAGATAAAAACTTCGCCATCGGTGACAGAGTATTGTTGAAAAATCATTTCAAAACAAATAAATTAGATCTTTCTTGGCTTGGACCTGGAGTTATTACTAACGTTAAGGGGCATTGGGTTGAAATTAAAATAGGAGACAAGGTCCACAAAAGTAACATGAATCATGTACTGGCTCTACGAAAAACAAAATGAAATTTTTGACGATTCACGACTTGTACGACTTCCATGTTTTACGACTTTAGACGCGCTACGACTCACGTCCAGTTTAGGACTGAGTTTCCAATGTGTTGTGTTACGCATTTCTTAAGTATTTCAGTGTGTTATTTGCTATGCTTCACTATAATCCTGTGTGCGTTTTGCTTAATATTTAGTGTTTAAAGTGTTCATTCGCTAAGTCGGTATAGTGTATCTTTTGTTTAGTTAACCTTTGGGTTCTGTGTTTTCTTAATATCAAGTTTAACCAAGATAGTGAGTGTTTTAAAACTTACTTATCCTCACTTATTCTCAAAGTTTATTCTCACGATCTGTGGAATTTGCTATTTATGTTGTTGTTATTTGTCGTTTTTTCCCTTGTTCACGCCTTATCATGAACGCTTACGTTCGGCTAAAAAGAATTATGTGTCTGCGAAATGCAATCGCTGACGCGGCTACACGGGCGATGAGGCGAATGCTCTCGAGGCCTCAGCAAAATGCAAAATTAATTCGATATATCATGAAAAGCCGAATTGATTTCACATTCCAATCGAGCGAGCAGCACTCATTTTTTTTAACGTTGAAAATTTCCCGAACGAGTCTCAAGACGCAGTTCTCTTTTTCGTTTTATTTTTTTTAATGAGAAGTTAGCGGGGTTAAAAATTTTTTTTAATTAATGAGAAATGACTTAGGATTTTACTCGTGAAGTAATAGTAATAAATATTTGTCAAAAATTGGGTTTGAATTTTGATTTCTTTATTTATTTATAGTACTTTGTTAAATCATGTTCACGAAAATCTGGCCATGCTAATCGAGTGTTGTTTTCGTTCCAATTGCAGGTCCGGTCCATCGGCCTCACGCACGTCGGAGGCATAGTAATAAATTGGAGAGGTAAAATGGGTAACACAGTGTCAACCGTCGACGTTGACACTCTGACATCGTTATCGGTAGAACACCGGGGGAGTTGACCCGGGAGTGGATCGCGGCTAACGCGCAACTCGATTTACTTCCCGACCGCGTCGCGGACGTGATCGTAATGCTGCTTATGATCGTAGTCATGGCAGTTGTTGTAGTGGGGTACTATACCCATAGGCAGATGGAGTTACTAGCGGACCGTGTCCGGGCTGAGGATTTTCACCTCCGCCGCAGCGTGCTGAAGCCTGCCGGAAGGTTACAAAACCTGTCCGGGGAAACTTAACAACCGTCACGATTGGTGGAAGTGTCATCATCAATGTGCAGCCTGGGTCGCGACGGCCTAGGCGCTATAGGCGAAAGGGGCGCCCACCTAAATTTCTTAATCAGCCTAATCAGTGTGTAAATCATAATACAATTGGCTTGTTGGCTACGGAGGTGTAAGGCTATAATTACCGGAGCATGTACTTTGGGTTACGTGTTACATTGGGTTACGTTTAAAAAATGATTATACGAATACGGTTGAAAATTGGTCGTTGAACCCGAGCAGGGTAGTGCCTTGCGTTTGTTGGGCTTCATATCTTTTTTCATATAATCTATTTCATATACTCATATAATCTCGTATAATCTCGTATAATTTTATGTTTTAAACGCGTCCTACGGCATTCCGGTACTTATCCCATCAATTGTTTTACTAAAATGTTCGAATGTTTGTTCTAGTTTGTTCTCGATTTTATAAAGTCATCCGTTTTCCTTCCATAATGCATACCTTCAATAAACCGTCGAGAGTTCCTGAAATATACAACTTTTGTTTGTTCTTGTTTTGTTACCAATAAATAATTCATGTATTTGCCTGGCGTTTACGGACTGCGATTTATGGATGTTTTACTAGTTTTGTCACGCACGTTTCACTTGGTTGTTTAATAACCAGGGTTGTTGTCATGCTAGTCGTTGACGCTGCGCTTTATTATAAATAATTTTTTTGTAATATATGTATTGGTTATGCGCGTACAAAGTTCAGAGTGTTTGTACGAAATTTTGACTTGTGGTGTTGTACTGAAGAGTTTAATTTTAATTTTTGAAGAAAAGTTATTTCATTTTATCGCGTCAGCCGTTTTTATACTTTTTTTTCTCTTGCATTTTTGTTTTTAACCAATGCTTGAGTGTTGTGTTTTTTTTTCGGTGACAGACGGTGCTCTCTGACGTATTGGTTTAAAAAAAAATGTTCTAGCCTTTCAAATTTTTGTTGCGCGGTGGCAGCGGCCATCATTTTTTTGTGTGTGTTTGAATTGTTTAGCATTTTAATTTGTTCAGTTGAAAAAATACTACTTTATTATTTACTTATTACTACATTCGACTGTTGTTGACTGATGCGATTTACAGTGAGTCATTTCTGCGTTTTACAAAAAAGAGATTTTATGTTCATAGGTGAGTACGGCGGATCGTGTTTTTTTTTTATTTTCACAATTGAACCATTTTGGCGTTTTTCTTCATCCTAAACCAAGCATCGTTTGAGTCTTGTAAGAACTCGTTCTTTTATTTATGTTGTTGTTGAGGAAGAGGCATTGTTACCATTATTATCTAGCTTGGCGGCCTCGGTCCTTTTTGCTTGGTTGCGTTTCATTGTCGTATTTAAAACACCTCTTGGAGTTGCGGTAGTTTATTTGTCAAGCGGATTGAACGTTTATCTACTAAAAGGTTTTAGGTCAATAGAAATTTTGTGTTTTTGTGTATATTTTTAGTCGAGTTTTAATTTTTAACATTGATATTCAGAGTGTTGGTTCAAAATTTGTTTTCACTCACAGTTGTATTCGTACACTCATCGGATGGATGGGGGAGGTATGTGTATGCAATAGTGCAACCTCGCACCATGAGCCCTCAGAGGCTATATAAGCTGGCGTCCCTTCAGGCCCAGTGCATTTACCGTTCACCGTCTACGCTTGCACCAATAAAGTCTGCGCCAAGCTTCATCTGTTTCTCTGCCCACATAAAAAAATATCAATGAATGCTACAAAATCAAAAGAGTAACCTTGCAATTAATTTCTAAAAAAACAATTTTTTGCATTAAATTAAAAAAAAAACAATTTAGCGATCAATTTATGAATTGAATTATCTGTCACACTGTACTTAGAACTAAAAGGTTGACGTGACGTAAATTCAAAATTACCTTTTTGCGCCTACATAATAAAATCGTCTCCAGTAACATGAACATTCATTACCCCCCCAACAAATTTGTGATATTTTCTACACAAAATAATACTGAAAGAAAGAAAAAAAGTAAACAGTTTTTTCAATATAATTGAATAAAAACTTGTTGCAGAATAGGTTATTGAATAATTCTCAACATAGAGGCATTTTAGTAGCCATGTCAATGGTTGAAAAACTATTAAGTAAACGACTAAAAAAGTTCTCCTTCTGTTAGTTCCCCCAATGTTTAGAAGCTCATAAATACTGACCATCAGGGAAGATGACGAAGATTGATAAGATCATCTAGGGAAACATCGCCTATTAACATAGAATCATGAGCTTAGCGATTCTGCGATGGTAATCAAATGTTGTTGAAAGAATGTTAGGTGGAAATAATGAAGCGTAAATTGAAAATTAATAACATGTACTAACTCTATTCCTTTGGAATCGAATGCCTAGTCATTATATACTGTCAAGAGGTTTTGGTCTCCAAGATTTAAAAGAATTATTTGAACGTAAATTTTAGTAGAGGTGAGAGACGAAAATTATGAACAGAGCACTTGAAGTTGAGCGAGCTACCGAAACGTTCAAACTTCTGAAAATCAGTGGTTTTAAAAATTTCAGACATTAACTACTGAGCTTATCGAAACGGCATTCTGAAATGATGTTTAAAAACAGCTGCTCGAGATTTGATGAAAAAATACTGCATTTAGAGTAAAACGGAAGTTGAAGCCACAGGTTTAGCTATTATGCAGTTATTTCAACAAAATACGCTTAAGCTTAATTAACAACACTCCCAAGTAATCACATACGCGTCCAAACCGACGTTTGATCAAAAATTCTGTAATGTAGAAAAGGGACAAGAAAGTGAACTTTGAAACTAACTTTTCGTACATATATAATAACAACACTAAAGAACAAGCGTGTCTCTATATGAGAGAGGACATGCTACAAAACGTAAAAAATTTTAAATCGAAAATTGATGATGATTGCTATCGCATTTGAGAAACAAACATTGTGAAACTATAAAACTTGAAGTTCAATGAAAAGCAAGAAAAAATAAATACTGTTCATTCCCAATAAAGTTGGCAAACAAAATGTACAATGATGTTTATGTAAAATGTCTCAGAATGAATATTCTTAGCTGCATGGTGAACATTCAATGATGGCCCTCAGAAAATCTCTAGGAAGCTATTACAACCACATGCGACACCTTAGATCCGGCTGTTGATTTGTTAATTCAGCTTTGCTGGAAATAAAATGTTTTCCTTTCTTACTTTTTACAGTTCGTATTATTTATGATGAAAATATCATAAAGTTGTTGTATTGTTTAAATCATATTCTTTGAGGTAGTTACCAAGTACTATTTTGATATATATGTACGAAAAGAAAGTTCCGGATTTCTAACATGTCGACCTTTAACTTCCAGATACACCCATTATACTTTAAACATTAGAAGCTAATGCTCATATGTGAATGTAAGTGGAGACTGTCAATAGCTCTTTACATCAATTTGTCATTGTATTTACGTTTTTATTATTACATGTATTTAAAACCATTACCTAACTTAGTGTAACTTGACCATGGCAATACATCATGGTATTTTTCTCTCGACCTTTTCTACAAACATTTGCATGGGCTGACGACACCCATGTACGTCGACCTACTACGGATCATTATGTTGAGATATTTTAAAAGCTAAGGGCTGATTTTTTTAATGCCTCTATTAAAAATAGATAGTTTTTTCTGAACAGTTAAAATCAGAGTGCAAGTTCATTCCATAAGTCAACCGAAATTTTCATTAAGAGACGGACTCAGCAGTGTAAATGTTTGTATTGAGATACTGATTTAGAAGTGCAAAATATGTTAGTATTGAGATAAGGACTCAGAAGTGCAAATGTTTGTATTGATTATAAATGAAATGGCAAGGATAGTCCCTTTTAAAATAGACATTATTACTTCGCGAGTTTAATTTGTCAGAACTAAAAATATACACGAAAGATGAACGTTTTGACGACAAGTGCTCGCCATAGCCGTGTGTCTATCGGGCCTGACTCCGTGCGGGAAACGCGGGTTCGAGTCTCGGCGCTGGGGGCGATTTTCTCTGTTGGGTATAGGAGAAAAAATTGTAAGCACAATACCCCACTCTACCCAGGTGTCTGAAATGGGTACCGGTCTTTGACCGGAGGAAAGCGTCATGGTGTCCTGGTGTTAGTTATAAGGCATTTGAAAAACCAATGTAAAAGGTGATATGTTTCATGCTTCAATTGGAAATAAAGCATCCGTAGATACCGATGTTTGCTTGTTGTTAAAGTGTCATCTTCAGCATTTGAGGAAACACAGTTATTTTCATAGTGTTAAAAAAAATTTGTACACATGTATAGTTAACATTTGTAATTGCTAACAGGAAATTTGCAAGGGAAAGAAAGATTGAGCATCATTTAAAACTGGTTTGTTTTTCATGATAAAACGAGACTCTAAAATTCGAAGATCTGTTTGACTAGAAGAGGTTGAAATTATCTGAAAATCGTCTAAACGAACAGGCAATTCGCACTTTTCTGCATGGGCACGCACAACCCTGACTAACCTGAATTTTTGAATCGAATTATTTTATCTGTACTCCCCTTAAAGTCACCACAAGACGCTCCTTCGTCCTTATTGGCCTATCAAAACCTGTAGTCCTATAAAGTGTTACAGCCTTTGTGTAAAGACTTTAATTTTGCTTAAACTACTTCGGTTTACATGTATTCTCAATTGGAATTTTGAATTATTACTGAATAGCAAATTTATCTTATCACCTTGGAAATTTTTCCTTCTATAAGGGATTGTAGTACACCAAAAGTTGCCGGTTTCATCCGTAAATACTCGAAGAATTGCGATTCATCTCTCCTAGTGCTTCGAAGAGAAAGTGGAATTCTCCATAGCGATCTCTCCTCATGTTGATGAGATGGACCCAGTGTTTCCGTTTCTGTTTCTTGACGTCGAGCTATAGGACCGTACTCGCGATATCCTCCATAGTGACTGATTCTTGTGTAGGTCGCTCTGCTCAGCTTACATGTGAACACACGTTCCGCTCTGCTCAGCTCCGCGCCGCGCGATGCCGTGCCGCTCCGCTCCGCTTGCAGTGTGCACGCACCCTCGTGAAAAGATATTTATCTCCGAAACATGCGATACACGATAATTATCCTTAAGATAAGTTAGGTTCATATTGAAGTATCACCTTCTTCAGTAGTATCACCTTCTATCGCCGATCACCACTCTATAGAATGGAAAATTAATCTTGCATAGGAAAGGCAAAAATATCGCTTAAAGACTTATCGCTCGAAAAGGCACTATTCTGCGGAACTATTTCAAGAAAAACTACTCAAAAAGTCGACCGACTTCCAGAATATGATGCAATCTGACGATGTTGACATTCAAGTGTCCATCTTCAACGAGAACTTCACAGCAGCTCTCGACGAATGCGCGCCTTACGTCACCAAAAAAAAACAAGCCAAAACGCACTGTTTGGATTACTGACGAAATTAAAGAGATGAGCAGAATAAAGAAAACTAACTTGCGAGAGTACAAAAACAATAGATCAAACTACCTTATACAGGAGATATAAAGAACATGAAAAAATTTTTCGAAAAAAAATCACTGAAGCGAAACAAACTCACTTCCACCAGGAACTATTAACGGCTAAAAATAACCCAAAACGAACTTGGGGAAACCATTAGTGAGGTTGCCCCATACACAAATTTAGACCGTATAAGTAATTTTGAAAATCCCTTGGCAACTGCCACGGACTTCAACACATTCTTTTCAAAAGTAAGGGTTCAAGTTTTCAGTAAGGTTCCTACCAATCCAGGAGAATCGTCAATTGAAAATTCATGCCCCACTGCATCCTCGAGGACTGATGTCAGGTGAAGACCACGTCCTGTCGATTTACAGGAGTTAAAAAATATCTTATACTCACTAAAAAAACACAAAGGCAGTTGGACATGGTGGTATCAGTCTTCAATACATCAAAGACAGTTTCCCAGTCACAGCACCATGGATTCGTCTGATAATTATTACATCAATAGCAACCAACACGTTTCCAAACCAATGAAAACATTCCATTATCAGACCGTTGCATAAAAGTGGTGACCTAAATACAGCATCAAACTACAGCCTCATCAATCTTTTGCCTGTCATGTCCAAAATATTGCAGAAAGTGGTGACAAATCAACTGTCATTTCACCTGGACGAGTCAAATCTACTCCACCGAAATCAAAACGCCTATAGAAGAAACACTAGCACTCAAGACGCTCTGCTCGATTTCTCAGAAAAAATCTACAGTGACATCGATCAAAAGAATGTAACACTCTTGCTGTCACTCGATCTCTCTAAAGCGTTCGATAGCGTCGAACATGATAGACTTCTACGTTAAATACTAAACTTGGGAGTAGACAGGTAATGGTTTGAAAGTTACTTGTCAAATCGATCTCATGCAGTCCGCATAGAAAACAAATTGTCCACATTCATTCAAAACAATTTTGGTGTTCCTCAAGGATCCATTCATTGTCCTCTACTGTTTTCTATTTTCATTAATGATTTCCTTCCAATGCCTTCTAACACACGGATCTCAATGTGTGCAGATGATGTTCAAATTTCAATAACAAGTTCTGTATCGGAAGTACCACAGACGCAAATTGAATCCGAAACTATATTGACCAGCCTGAAATCATGGTGCGACCGAAATGGTCTCAAATTAAATGCTAATAAAACACAATGCATTATTTTTGGATTCAAATATGCAATTAAAAGAACTTCAGATCTTACTCTTGCAGTTGGAAATGATAAAATTAAAGCATTAGAAAAAGTAAAAAATCTAGGTATCTAGTTCGATAGAAACATGTCCTTCAAATCTCATGTTGAGAATACTTGCAACAAAATTTACGGAACTTTAATGTTTTTTCATCGTATGAAGAGTATGCTAGACGAAAAATTCAGATTATTTGCCATTCAATCCCTGTTGTTATTGCGCATTGGCTACTGCAGCCTAGTATGGGGAGACTTACCTCAATACCTTCAATGGGATTTACAAAAGTGCATGAACTTCGCAGCCAAGGTGGTATGCAACGGTAATTTCAAAAGAAGTGATTACGTAACACCTCTCCTTAATAAACTTGGCTAGATTCCTATCCAAGAAAGGCTCCTCATGCAGAGGGCCCAATACGTGTTTTCCTCGTTATATCTTCCTCAGAGCAATGCTGAAGTGCGTTTCACTCCACCCACTGTAACCAACCAAAAGCCAAACAGAAACAATAATGTTTTAGTCAACTATCGTTCATCTCACTTAGGGCAGAAGGCTCTGTGCATATTAGGCGCCTTACTGTGGAACAAACTTCCCCTGAGCATTAAAATCCCTCAAAGACCGAGTGAATTTAAAGCTAAAATAACTCGTCATCTTTCGTCTCAACAATAATTCTTAGTTACAGAACATACTGAATAAGTATTGACTAATCTCATTTGCCTGGTATTTCCATTGCTGAATAATCTCCCTTGCTCATTGTTTAATAATTCAAGACATGACACAACAGTTTTTAAGTATGCGTAGGTATTACGATTTGATCACCTTTTCGCTAGGATTTGCAAACATGCTCACTTGTACATGTGTGTACGTATATGGGTGTATGTGCGCATTTGGGTGTGTATATGAAAAAAGAAAATGAAAAGAAAAACATTTATTTCAAATAAAGTACAAACATGAAATGTCGAGACATTGGTTTTTAAAACACCCTAGCCTTAACATCCTTAACTGATAATAACACATTGGTTTCGTGGTACCCGTGTAAAATTTTGAAGCAAAAAATGATTGACAGAGAAGCACAACAAAAATGAGTTCTCTCCCTTGCCTAATCTGATTTTTACAGTGCATTTAAATATAAGTAACTAAGAGAACACGATCCTCGCGACGCTCATTTGAAAAACACTTTCATTAGTGCTCACATGTATTGAAAATAAAAGCGAAAAACTCATTCAAATACCTTAGCGTAGAGACCCTTAATTGCTATTTATACATGGTTATTGTAATACCCATGATAATTCTTGAAACGGGATTTAGAGAAAAGCACGAAAAAAGTGCGTTCCTCTTCGTTACGGTAGTCAGATTTTGGCAATGCATTTAAATACAAGTGACTAAGAAAACATAATTCATGTGACGCATTGCTGAAAACCCTCTCGTTAGTGCGTACTCGTATTGAAAAAATGAGCATAAGAACATGGGAGCTAGTGATACGAGCGTGAGGGATTGATGTTAGAAGTAAAATGAGCAGATTTGATTTATTTTGCGTCTAGAACTTTGAGGTCGACAATCGGGATTTTGGACAATTTTTTACACTGACGCATCATACAGTATGCCAAGTAGTGAGCTCGGAAAGAATATAATATTCACAATAACAGATCAGAAAATGGTTATGAAATTTCTTACTTACGCTAATTGCTCGCAGTGGCACAGTGGTTAAGGGATCGGCCTTGCATGTTGGAGACGAAGAAAAAAGAAAAAAGAAAAACAGTTTATTTCCAATAGAGATGGTACAAAAGTACCATCATTGGTTTTTAAAATATCTTAAGGTTAATACACTTAGATGATACACACACACGAGTATTGCAATACCCATGTCACTAGTCGAAAAATGATTGAGGGCAATGTACTCCTAATCTTGTTTAAACTACATTTGATGATACATGTAATGAGAATTATAAGAGATAACACAACTTCATGACTTATGACAGT
>JACJUY010004302.1:29424-55407 GCA_014220935.1 Platorchestia sp. MABIK
AGCCTAACAAGAGCATTTTTGGGCGTGAGTAAGAAAGAAAACATGAAATGTCCTATAAGAGTCTCATTTTAGAAAGAAAATCACATTCTCTTTGAAAAAAAGGCTGGTATTCATAGTTTATATACCAGTTGCTAGTCCAGTACACACAGGTGTATGTGCACATATGCGCACATACACCCATATCCAAATTAGCGCGTCTGCGAATCCCAGCGTTTACACATACATAGCATATACACTATACATACCGCCCTTTTTTTCAATCCCAACTTCTAACACTACCCAACACATCATTTCATTTTATTATTGTAAAGCAATCCAAAGCTTGAATGTCTTGTACATGCTAAATGTCATGTTTTCAAACCACAAAGTTCAAAATCTTTATTACTTTCAAGAATTAACAAGCTCTATTTAAACTAAATAAACCAAGCGAAGGATGCATTTCATGTCTTTCCTCTCCGGTTTTGTGCAAGCATCAAACTACTGTCATAGTACCTGTGTGTGTTTATCAATTGCAGACATTCTGCACCATATTTCAAAGATAATGTGATTTTTTTTCTAATATGAAACCCTTTTAGGGCATTCATGTCTTCTTTTTCACGTCAAAAAATGCTCATGTTAAGCTAGTGTAGTGCATATTATCATACCATCTCTTACGCTCTAGAGTATATTACAACAACCGCACCTAGGATTATTCTGTAAGTGGGAACCGTTGTAGAACAATCGTTTTCATGTTTCTGAATCAGGTAGACTGTTTTGTGCCACTATTTTAAGTACGGAAATTTCATAAAATTCATGCCGTGACAAAAAATATTTTCTCCGAGTCCCTCGATTGGAATGCTAGTTTATACTGAATAGTTTACGTTGATATTTGCCGACATGCTTACTTGTGTATTGGGTGTATGTGTCACTACGTAATTCTTCATTTCACTTCATTATTGTAAAGAATTTATAAAAAAATGTATAAATTTGTTGCGCGATCACCCACAGACGATAAATAAGACGCTTATCAACCAATGATCTTTTCGCTACAATATTTAATTAAACATCGCTTCGATTTTCCATTAGAAATTGCAAGCAGCAACACATGCTGAAAAAGTTGTCATGAACTTCCTTTGCTCATTATCCTATATTTCAGTACATCGCACAGCATTTTTGTAGAACGCATATGTACTGTGATTGCCTAGATGCATAGATATGTATTTATGTATGTGTGCGTGTTGGGTGTATGTGCATGCATATGTGTATATATTTACACGTACATATGCGTGTACTAGGCAGAAAAGTGGCATTTTAACTAAAGATACTAGTCCTTTTTTTCTCTTCACTCTTAACTTGTAACAATACCTAACTCGTCATCTCTTTATTATTGTAAAGCATCCTGCTCCTCAGCTGAAGCATTAGCTTCTTCACGCAGCAACCTGGAATTCCAAAATTATTGGAAGCTATTCGCGGCAACGGAAAAACTGCTGACGAATTTTAACCTGCCCTTGCAGAACCAATGATATTATCTGGTTATTCTAACATCTCCCAAAAAATTAAAAAAAGGTCAGCAAATCTGACTTTCTCTCCTATCCCTGAACATCAGGAAGATTCCACGGAATAAATCAGCCTCAGAAAATACGGCTTTATCAGTGACCTACACTCCGATTGAAAGCGGAATGAAACCTCAACCAGACGCAATTTCCTAGTAACATGCTCTTCCATTTAGCAAAGATACTGCCATCCAAGTTTAGAATACGTATCAACCTTGTACATGGAGCTATCTAGTTGAATATGTCTCGTTAACATGCGCTTCAAGTTTAGATTCATTGAGCGTTCGTGTAAACGAACGAGAGATGTAAATGCGCTATTATGCTTTGGTGAAAAGGTTATCATTCATACATCCGAAATAGCACAAAAGCACCTCAATGGGATTAAAGACTCACGATTCAGTTTTCCACAGCTTGCAACGAGTAAGACTTCTCAATATGCTATCTAATGTAGTCAAAATGGTAACTTAGCATTTTGATTTTGTAAATGGTGACGGTTTGGCCTCCATAGTTCTGAACTATTTATCTTGTTCCACGATTCAAACTCCAAAATCTATCTATGTACCTCCTAAAATATTGAATTCATTCCTGGTGAATAAAAACACGTAGTACATCATCGTATACTACAAAATATACATCTTAATAAAGAAAAACTATAAAGGGTCTTGTAACACAAGCTTTGGAATATTGAGAGCTTCTTCCAAAAATTTTGCAATATGAAGAAGGCGTCTATCGTGAGCATAAGGAGCTATAAGTTGCAAGGCTAATGGCAGCCCTTCAATGTGGTGCTCTTCTCCAGCGACATCACTGCCTGACAAGTTACACTGATTATCACCCTCATCCCTTCGCTCTTTTACTTCACCACCAAGAAATTTATTTATGCTGCTGTTGTCATGGTTTTGTGAGGGAGCAACGGTGTAGCCGACAGGCATGGATAGAGCGGGCAGCCCAGCCAAGTTAGCAGGGCTCGTGCACAGGTCCTGCAGGTACGTGAGCTCGCTGTAGTTCTTTACCATGAACAGTTCGGGCCTGAGGAGGTCAAAAAAAAAACAATGCTTTAACAAACGAACAAAAGACGCAATGAACAAACTTCGAAGGAGTGCACTATACAAACATATCTACTTTGCACAACACACGCTGTTTAATTCTAAGCCTCTTCTACTCTAGTACCTGTATTAGTAAAATCTTTCAATACTTGAGATTTTATTTTTCAAGTAAAAGTTTTAGGTATTCTGGTCCTCAGTTGGATGCCAAATCAGTCTCCATTTTTTAAAAATACATCACGGATATATTATCTCAATCGTACATACATACACATACCAGGCTTTTCCTCCTTAAGGGAGGGTAGCCGACAGCAAGCCACAATCATTCATCCTTAGTCACTAGGAGGCCAGAGAGGCAGCACAGGCCGCACCAGAACTGCCCGGATCAATAGCAACCCAGCACGAACCTTTTCCACAGTCAGGCCCGACAGCCATCGCTGGTTTACCCCGACCGCTTCATTTGTGTACAGCTTCCCGCCGCATATCACAGGACACAATGCCCCATCACATGCGAGCAGGCTTCTAATGACCGCGTCAAATTATTACATCCTTACACACTGCTTCCACTCACTTCTGTCCTCAGTCATCCTCCTCGCCACGTCCACAGTCAGACTCTCTCATACAATGCACGTTTCACCCTATCTATCCAACTCATCCGAGGCATTCCTCGCGCTCTAATACCACTCACCTCCGACGTATAAATATTTTTTACCAGCAGCTCAACATTCAGTCTTTAAACATGCCCAAACTATCCAAGCACTCTTTCATCCACCCACCTACTCATTTTTTTTGACAACACCCGTCTGCTCCCTAACCAATTCATTCCTAATCCTATCCCTTCTTGTTCCTCCAAACATGCTCCTTAAACACTTCATCGCAGGAACATCCAGCTTCTTCCTCTCAGCTGCTCTCAAACCTCAAGACTCTACTCCATACAGCAAAACTGGCACGATTAAGCTTTCAAACAGTCCCCTTTTAGCACTCAAATTCATACTCTTGCATTTAAAAACTTTCCGCATTGCACCTAATGCCTTGCAGCCTTCACTCACTCGATGTCTCACTTCTACTTCTATGCTATCATTCACAGCCACGTCCGACCCGAGGTACCTAAAATGCTCTACCTCCTTTAACACTTCACCATTCATCCTCACATCCAATGTTCCAAACACTCCACCTCTTGAACATCTCATCACCCTGCTCTTTTTTACATTCACTCTCAACTTACGCCTTTCACACACTCTACAAAACTCTGCAACCAGTCTCCGCAGTTTTTCATCTGAATCAGCCACAAGCGCTGTATCATCTGCGAACAACAGCTGACACACTTCCCAATTAGTACCATTTTGTCCCATCAACTGCGCACTTTTTCTCAACACTCTCGCAATCACTTCTCTCAATTCACCATCCATAAGCAAATTTAACAACCACGGCGACATCACACATCCCTGTCTCACGCCTGTCACAACTGGGAACCAATCACTCACTTCATTCCCTACTCTCACACATGCTCTGCTATCAATATAGAAACGCTTGATCGCATTCAACAGTCTCCCACCCACTCCATACAAGCCTACAACCTGTCATAATGCCTCATGGTCTACCCTGTCATACGCCTTCTCCAGATCCATAAATGCCCAATACACATCTTTTCCTTTCGTCCAGTATTTCTTATTCACCTGTCTCACAGCAAACATTTGATCCACACAACCTCTACCACTTCTAAACCACATTGTTCTTCAGCTAGCACACCATCCGTCAGCACTCTTACTCTTTCAATTAAAACTCTTATATACAGCTTCCCAATGACACTCAGTAGACTTATACCTCCGGATTTTCTGCACTCATACCTGTTACCCTTCCCCATATACAATGGAAGTACACACGCGCTACTCCAATCTACAGGCACTTTACTAGCATCAAAACACTCATTAAACAGACGTACCAACCATTCTACAATCGCATTTCTTCCTTTCTTTAGATATTCAACCGTGCAGCCATCCATACCTGGAGCTTTCTCATTTTTGATCATATTCAACTCACCTTTCACTTCTTCACTTCTTATTCAACTACTATTCACTTCTCCAAACACAGGCATTCTAACATCACTACCAACAGCTACCACTCTCGCAACCCTATCATCCTTCACGTTCAGCAGTTCCTCAAATTATTCCGTCCAGCTCTTCCGCACATCACAACCCTCCACTTAGCAGCCTACCATTTGCATCCTTCACTCTTGCCTCACTCTCCACCTATCCTTTCGTAATATTCTTCACTTCCTTCCAAAAAACCTTCCTTCTCTCAATAAACTCTCCTCCTAACTTCCTCCCCCACTCCTCATCCACCGCTTCCTTTGCTCTCCTTACCATTCTTTGTACTTCTTTCTTCTTTTCCCTATACTCTTCGAAATTATGCTGGCTACCCCTTTGCAGCCATCTTTCACACGACCTCCCGCTTTCTTCTCACAGCCGCTCTTACATCTCCGTTCCACCATTCACTCCCCTTTCTAATCTCCCCTCCAACCCATCTCGCCCCCACACTTCCCTTGCACACTCTATCACTGCATCTTTGAATAACTTCCATTCCCCTTCCACTCCACCAAACTCTCTTACCTTCACTCTTCCATATTCTATTTTCATCTTCTCCAAATACTCACATTCACGCTCAGATTCATGCAACTTGCTTACATCATTTAACACCTCCCTTCCACTCCTCATTTTTGGACCTCCCCACACTCCACTCACTCTCAACTTCCCTTCTACCAAGTAATGATCCGATATCCCATTCTTCTCACCATGGTATATGAGCACGTCAAACAAACGACCAGTCACTTCCCTGCTAATCAAAATATAATCCATCAACGCTTTCTCCACCATCACACCTCCATTCACCCTAATATATGTGTACTTGATTATACTTCTTTTCTCAAACATACTATTCCTAATCACTAACTCATTCTCTACACACAATTCCACAAAGCATTCGCCACTCTCATACACCCCAGCTACTCCATACCTGCCAACGACACCATCCACCACCTCATCACCCACTCTCACATTCAGGTTCCCCATCACCACAACTCTACAACCATTCCCCACTCTTGCAACACACTCGGACAACTTCTCCCAAAGCTCCTCTCTCTCCTCCCCACTTCCCTCCGATCCCGATCCATATGCGCTCACAAACACCCATAACTCTACACCCAATTTTACTTGCAACCACATTATTCTTGCTCACACCTCACACCATTCAACTACTTTCTCTCGGATTCTTTCACTCGATAATATTGCCACTCCCTCTCTTGCATGTCCCTTACGCACACCATATATTCTTCCACGCACATTCCCGAACATCATTTCACCACTATCTTTCAACTTTGTCTCACTCAGAACCAACACATCCATCTTCCGACTCTTCATCATTCTATCAATCTCTTCTTTCTTATTCTCAGTCGTTCTACTTCCACACCTCCTTACATTTATAGATCCTAGTATTAGGGTTTGAGGGGTCTTTCGACCCTCCCTCACTCCCTCCATTGGCCTGCTGTCTCTCGGGAAAATATCTTTTTTTTACAGAGGAGGGGATCCTCAGTCCCTTCGTTCCGTCCCCTTTTTTCGCCTCTTACGACACGCAGCGGACCACGGTGGCAGTTTCTAGAAAACCCCCCCGCCACAAGGGGAATCGTAGGTTCGTAATAAAATTACACGAGAATTAATCGACTAAAATTGCTGTCAATTAGGCCTTCACGTACATTGTTATTCTCCCCCCATTGCAAGTGAAACCGATCGGGTTCACGAGGTATTTTTTATAATTTCAACGATAATAAGCTTCGGTTTCCAGTAAACGAGCGAGTTTTTGACACGATTTATTTCACCAGAGCTACAACTTTACGAAAATCAAATAGGCATTCATTGCGGCTGAGACCGAACTATAACAACCAGCAATGTAACAATGTACGCAATGGTGCAGGAGGCCCACAATCGCAGTTATCCCAACAAGCTGAGGATTAAATCTCCCAGGGATAAACGCACGCCCGGTCCTAATTCGGTTCTAGCATAAATCTGAATATTGGAATAAATAATGAACCCCTCGGCCAAAAGACCATCAGATGATGCGCTCTATGTACACATTGAAGCTCTCCCTAAATAGTAAGAATGCCGCGCCTTGAACATTTTCGGGTTGCTGAAGGCCCGGAATAAAGTGACGCAGAGAGCGCGCAACTCACGGAGGCGCGGGAAAGAGCGTGGTGGGAGTGAGCAGCACATCCACGCCGTCGCGCCACACTGCATCGAAGTCTTGTTTGATGAGCCGCCGCACCTGACACACAACCAGAGTTAATGATTTAAATCAGCGATGCGATTCTAAAAATAAATACTAGAAAATATTGCAGGTAAATTTAAACTTATGAAAAGGGAAAGTGTTCCATAATAGAAAAACTTCTAAGCCGATAAATTACTCGAAAAAGTGATTTTGTATTCGGACGTTGCTCCTCACTGTTCAACCATGAAAGCCAATCAAAAACAATGAAATTCCTTTTTTAATTAAAAAAAACGTTTTGCGGGCTCAGTTTTAAAGAAAGCGCAGCTTTAGTGGTATGCAGCAGCTATATCCAAAACCCTCCAAGTTAGTCAAGCTGTGCGAGTCAGATGGACCCAAAAACAACATCCCTGACCTTCATGGCTTGCTGAAGGTAGACATCGCTGTTGCTCCTGAGAAGGAAATAGTTGCCGGCGAGTATCCTGTCCCTCACGACCTGACTGAGGCCGGCAGCGCGCGTGAGGGCGTACTGCGCCTCCATTGAGTGGCCGCTCTGCACCTGCAGCCCGTACTCCACGCCTGAACGGAGAGGTGAACCTAGAGTTATACACTCACAATATTAGATCCTACTGCATGGCTTATACTACGAGCGCAATGGAAGTTAACCCTCAACTGTCCCATGCGTCATGTATGGCACTCTAAAAATGCTCATTTATTTCAATTTTTAGCGAACTCGTGTCCTAATGTCTTTTTTGAAGTTCTGTGCCGAGTGGTGGTTCCATCCCCATTCTGATATCGGTGGTAACCTAATGCCCAAGCCAGTCGAGGGACGTAATAACGGTAATGTGAAAAAAATCCTTTGCCGGTTTAGGGTTAAAGTATTAATAGGTTTACCAACTGCTGCGTCTGAAGCGCTCCTATATTGTGCACTGAATATAGAGTGTGAGGAAGCCGGAAACAAATTATTAATAGCAGACGCTGTAGTCGTCTACCTTGTCCCTTATTTCCAGAGTCTACGCTTCGCAGTGAAGTAATAAAAACTCTCAATTTCTAAAACTGTGACTCAACCACAATAGTGCAGTAACAAGTAATAACGAGAGACGAAGGCTATGGCTAGAAGTACTCACGACTCTGGGGATCTGATTTGAGCATAGCAGAAAAGATATCTCAGTATCTGACAGGAGTTTCTTAAGAAGTTGATCGTTACAAGAAGGTGTAAATTTGTAACTTATTTGCGCAGTTTAACAATTTTGAGAAAACACAAAATACTAAATAATGCTTTTTCCCTAATCACTAACCGCGAAAATACCATTATACAGACCGAGTGATGGTCTAAGCTGCAGGTTGTGCGACTCTCATCTATTCAATAGCACCAGCTTGTAAATACTGCGAGTCTTCAACTTTTTTTGGTGCAATGCTGTAATACTGTGGAAGAAAGACAAAAAAATCGTTTTCTGCTGTTTTTTTAATGAACAATGCAACTTGATTACTTGTACCTGAGCAGATGTTTGTTTAAAGTGCTTTCCTCACCTGGCACACGCGAAGTTATTTCTTTTTTCTCCAATTTAAATTCGACTGATATTGACAAATATTTCTTCATCCTACTCTCAGCAAACCTTGCATATGGGCGTGAAATCAGCATTATGCGGACAGATTTGCGCCAAAACTAAAATTGTATATCGCATTATTTCTGTCCATCAATGAATACATTGGGTCGTCGAACAAATTCACTGTTTTACCAATCGAGATAAATTGATGGATTAGGCAAGTTCTTCAACAATGAGTTCCTTTAAACAGTTCAATGTTCCACATCATGATTTCGCAAACTTTTCAATGTCTTGCCGATAATAACACTCGAGTTTTAATTGAAAAAAATGTCCAAATCAGGTCTTGAGCTAAACTTAAGTACTAAAATGATTGTCCAAGTTATTTGAGAGCAACAAAAAAAAAGGAGTCAAAACTGACGAATAACGAGAATCTGATTAGCGCAGCAATGCTCGCCGGTAGAGGAGCTATTCGATTGCGTGCAGGAGCGATAAGTGTTTTGTCAAATATGAACGTCGTATTCGTCGGAGGAACTGTTTCAGCTCAATCTCTGATCTTAAATAAACTCAAAGAAGAGACAACAATGAAAGTTTTTCTGTTTTGAGCGCTACTGCAGAAGAAAGTTTAGTTTTATAAAGTTAAAAAATTCAACAATAATGCCGCGCAACAGTTAGTATAAAGGTTACAGCCATTACAAAGCACAAAACGTTATTGCAGATTAACAGAAAGCTAGGGAAGCGAACAAGTGAAACTTTCTCATACATATGGGAATTAGCGTTCCCAGGAGGATTATGTGAGGTCCCGAGCTTAAGGTTAGGTAGGCCTTTTTTTTTGTTGGAATAGAACGGGCTTTTTATTTTGTTACAGACCATCTTTTTTCGGTTCACTGCTGCCCTGTTTATCAGCACCTACTACTTTCTTCTTCAACTTTTATCTTGTTTCTTGAACTTCTTTCTCAATTTCTCAATCTATGCACTTAGTGCATAGATTCCGCGTTTTCCTAAGTTCACACTAAATGCTGCTTTCTTTCTTCCTCTCTTTTAAACGCCTTTTTGCGGTTAGAGATGCTAAAATTAACTAATCTTATCTCAACTTTTTAATACCATCAATTCAAATTTCACACCGAAGACCAGCATAAACAAAATTAGTTGACCCAGAGTGGAACACAATATCCAAAATATACAGTTCAAATTTAAACAAAATGTAGAAGCGTACCTCCAAAAATCATCACATTCTCACAAAAAATTTCGATTGGCAGGCACATTGTTAGACATTAATTTTTGACTGAAAATGTGAATGAATATTTAATACCTACTAGTTTTTGAGCTACAATAAAGTGCAGCGATGATTACACATGAGTAGATTTGTAGGAGAGATTTGAAGGGCAGCTGTGTAGAACGTACAGCGAGAGACACTGACCAGTGAAGTAGGTTTAGCAAGAGGCGCACCTGCGCTGGTGTAGTAGGAAGCACTGGTCAGTGTAATCAGTAGTAGGGAGCACTGACCTGTGTAGCGAGTGTAGTTAGACGCTACCTCGCAGGTGTTGAGCACGGTGTAGCAGGACGGGGCATAGGGCGTGTGAGGGAGGGATACTTGCTCAACCTGGCGCCAAAACAAACTGAAATATCAGCTTTACTCGCGTACAAGGCAGGCCTCTGGCTCGTCAAACAGCTCTGATCCAAGTTTTCTTCTCTATATTTTCTAGCCTTGGACAGAGAACTAGTGCTTCATCAATTCTTGCACATTAATTAATTACTGATAACTTAAATAGTTCATTATTCATATTTTTGCCAACATAAAAAAATGCTGATGGAAGAAAATACCCATAAATTATTTCTTAAGAGTCTACGATATCAACCTGATCGCACGATACAAATACAGACAGGTACTCTCAAATTGAGCAGCTCAAACTATGCTTCAGAATTATGACACACTCATGTTAATGAACAAGCGAAACTGTTACTTGAATAACACACTCATGTTTACAGTTTTTCTGATAGCTGTGCAGGAAAAATTCAACATATTTTGGTGCACACATATTTGCTGGACGTGCGTTTTTTACTTGAATATCTAATGCCTCCCTCGCTCAGAGTGGACGATGCGCTAGTAGAGTAAAGCGCTGTCTCACATTTACTGCTCGAGGGTCATTTTTGACTAATCGAGTTTTAACGAGGATTTGAGACTCAAAACTTGACACCGGTGATTGTCAATCAGTTGTTTGCTTCGAGTGGACCCTTGAATTAAAGCTGTAAGTTTATGAATTCGAGGCGACCAGAGGAACGTACATTAACCTGAAGCTTTGACATCAAATTTTGGTAATTTTTCACTCTTTTTCAGGAGAATCATTAATGGAAAACTAATTGAATGAAATATGAATTAAAGCATAAATGTTGTTCATGAGATTTTTGTTTTACATTCACATAAATGTAAGAATTAAAAAAAAAAGTTGTTATCTTTCTTTGTTGAATGCAACACGTTTTTTTATGGGTCCCGTGCTAACTAGCTCTCATAATTTTTTGGTATAAGAAATGCTAGACTATCAATTTCTATTTCATATAACGCCTATACCTCGGTTCAACTAACTTCGGCTTAACGTACTTTGTTAAGTACGCACGGAGAAAAGGCCCCGACAGAAAATTAGGTCTAAGGAGGCTGAACAGGGAGCAAAAAGGGAAGATCTACCGGATGAAGCTTAAAACCTTGTTCCATGAGAAAATTGAACGAATGTTAAAGAAAGTTTTTTGCAATCATTTTTTACATGACATAATCAAAAATAGTTTGCCAAATGCTTCCCAAGCAAGAACAGGACGCAATAGCGAATATCCCCAATTGGAGCGCAAATCCCCTCATTGTACACACTTTGGTTGAGTGGACAAGTTCTGGTTAACTTCATTTCTCGAGATAAGCACACTGTGATTCTCTGATTCAGTTCAGCACGTTACTGCCACTGGGATACAAACCCAGGATTTTGTGAATAAACATCAACTGTTTCATCACTAGGCAAAAATGACCACAATTCAAACGAAAGAAACCCGTAAAGAAAAATAAGGCTTACAGATGACATACAATGCTCGCAAGTGAAATCAGAAATAAAGCTAGTGTTGATACCAAGGAGGTGGACAGGTGAGGTTACTACGATTAATATCGCTCCTCATAAGGTACAGCTAACTCGCTTCCGCTCTAAGCCAACTTGATAACAAAAAAATACTGTCTTCAGAGATGATCATGAAAGAATTGTTCAAGTTATAAATACATGCTCACAATTAAAAAATTGCTCAATTCTTTGTGAGCTATGAGCTGAATCATCGAAGATTGAATGAGAAGGCGAGACTCGGTGTCCGTGAAACCTCGACTGACAACTTCCTGCAGCTGGCACATCTCAAATCAAAAAAAAGAAAAGTGTACGCAGGACATACGAAGTGCTTACGCTTAATAAGTAGAGTTGAATTCATGGAAGAAGCGCACTGGCTACAAGAATATAATAGTTCAGGTAAATGTTAGCACAAATGACATTTTGAGTGACATTAAAGCAAACTCAAAAACGCAGTACAGTCTCTGAATTGACTGAATAAATTTGCACGAAGTGTTTCTCTTTCTTTCGATCCCGCACAGATACGAACTTTGCAATGTACGAAATAACCATATCAATAAGTTCATTTTTACACTCGAAGTCTGATTTTTCAAGTAAAACTCAAATTTTAAACACGGAATTTTTTAAAATTCTAAATCCCTGCTTCGCTTCAAGTTCAATATAAGCACAGGTAGCGGAAGGCATGAGAGCGCTCACCCGAGCACCGGCGTCTGCGAGCAGGTCAGCCACACGTCGCCACGCCGCCAACACCTGCGCGTGCAGGCCTGCGCAGTGGTACTCGGCAGGCACACCCACACGCAGCCCCTCCACGCGGCCTGATGTCAGGGGGCTCGGCTCCTCAAGCTGCGGGGGCGCGTGTGTGCTGTCCTGCACATGTAACGGTGTGCACCACACACACATTCAAGGCTTTAGGCTTAGATAAAGATGAGCTGTCATCCCCACACAGCGGTGTGCATCACACTCACGTTACAAGTTTAAATCCAATTAGTGCCGTCCTGCACACAAAAATAGTTCAGTTCTGAGATAGTTTGCCCAAGCGGCACAAGGCGTCTCGTGAATATTGACATCGATAGTTCTTATCGCGAGAAAGTTACTAGGTCAACAAAATTAAATGAAATGCCTAACATAACTTATGCCCTCTTGATTGAAGCTATGGCAACAATCACACTCCGACACAAATGCCTACAGCCTTTCCGCAGGCTTAAAGCAAGAATTTCTTGAACATCAGTTACACACGAGTAGGACTTAGCAGACGTCACTTTCCAAGTAGAACCTCATTGTAATGTCCATCGGGTTGACGTCAGAAGTTGCGGGATCCGCTACTCGCCACCAAGAAATCAAAGATACTATCCTTGCGTCAATTCAACGCCACGCAGGATGAGTGAGCTGAATCACAGTTTTGAATGTAAACGTGGAGTTTCTAAATGAGAGGAAGGCAGGCAAAATTTGAGGCAAAACTTATTTGTATCATTAAAACTATTTCATTTGTGTTGTTATTTAAAAATATCTTCTGTTCAGAATTCTACTTCACTTCCTGCAATTAGGCTGGAAAATTATGACTAGAATTTCACCTGGTGTCACTCATTATCTGACGATAGCATCAGTAAAATAGCAATCTACAAGTTATATAACCCAAAACTGAAATTAAGAACACACAAAATTGACAATTTACAAAAGCGATTAGTACATATGTAGTCAATTACAGGCATAGCAATTAAATCTACAGCGAATATCTCAAGTTTGCCAATTCTTGTCATTCCATGCTTTCTTCCTTCATAAATGCGCTTACAACTGTTAACTTTGATAGTTAAAACGTTTAATAATTGTTGAATAGTACATAAGCTGTTACGCTAAACTTATCACTGGTTTTCAAAGTTACTTGTTAGATTACATCAGATTAAATGTTAGTTTAAGCCTCCCTAACCGCTAAAAACAGCGTTCTGAAGAGAGGAAAGAAGAAGGCACCATTTAGTATGGAGATAAGGGAATGGGGAATCTATGCAGAAAGGGCATAGAAACAGAAAGGTGAAAAAGAAGTTTATGATTGATTGATTAGTAGTTAGTTTAAGCCTCCCTATCCGCAACAAAGGCGATCCAAAGAGAGGAAGGAGGAAGGCACCATTTAGTATGGTGTTAAGGGAACGTGGAATCTATGCAGAAAGGGCATAGAAACAGTAAGATGAGAAAGAAGTTTATGAAACAAGATCAAAATTGAAGAAGTAGTAGGTGTTGAAAAAACAGGACAGCAGTGAACCGAAAAAAGATGGTCCGTAACAGAACAAAAACCTATTTTATTTTAACAAAAGGAAGCCTACCTAACCCTTAGCTCAGGCCCTCACACATTTTCCCCCTGGGAGCGCTAATTCCCATAGATACAACATTTGTATCCCCCTGAGGGGAAAAGAAGTTTATGAAACAAGATAAAAGTTTAAGAATAAAGTAGTAGGTGCTGAAAAACAGGATAGCAGTGAACCGAAAAAAGGATGGTCCTCAACATGGCAAAAAACATTTTATTTCAACAAAAAGAAGGCCTACCTGATGCAATAATTATATCCCCCTGAAGGGTAGCTACTTATTAACATTTTCCATTAAACATGCCTTGCTCGGGGTCATACATGTTAGAGCCGTCAGTGACAAAATAGAAATGTCACTCCTTGAACATTACCGTATATTTTCCTTGATACAAAACCGTTACCATTGAACCCATAACACTGTTCTAATTAACAATACATAGGTACTGAAGATAAAAATGATGAACTGGCATTATAGTCAGACGATAAATTAGCTGTACATCCACTCAATGGCTTATTGAGCAATATTCGATTTAAAAAATGTCAGCGATGAGCCTCCAACTTTATTTTTTTATCATGAATCTGACTGTAACATGTCTTTACTTGTATTAAACTGTAAAAAATGACACAAAGAGATTCATGGCGAAAAAAATGATATAAGCAAAATTTTTAGATTTTGTTCATTATGCTAGGCACAAAAATGCAAGAATTTGCAGAGTTTTAAAAAATCATGAATAAATACGCCATCATATTACACTAAATTATAAGTTAGTTTCAGCCTTCCAAACCACAAGTAATATGTTCAAAGAGAAGAAGGAAGAAGATACCATTTAGAATAAAGTTGAGGGAACGCGGAATCTATGTACAAGATGTGTCCCCACACAAGATTCTCAGCGCATAGAAACAGCAAGCTCAGAGGGAAAGTTCTGAAAAATTATAAAAATTGAAGAAGGAAGTCAGAGGTGATGAAAAACAAGACAGCACTGAACAAAAAAAGATGATCCATAACACAACAAAAAAAAACTATTCTATTTCAACGACATTTCCCCCAGGGAGCGCTAATTCCTGTAGATACATTGGTTGATCCCCCTGAGGGTAATAGGTGCGTAAATTCTAAAAAATACGCAAATAAAACAATCCATAAAACTTGAGCATGAATACTTGGAAGTTAGCAGAGCACAGCATTAGTAATAGCTCATTCCTCTGATTTTTAAAAAAATTGCTATTCTTAGCAGTAGTCAAGATTTTGAGGCAACTTATCCCGAACAATAAATCTTATCGCTGCTTAGTTCCATGTAAATGCTGTTCCGGTTTGATGTTCAAACTACGAGCATGCATCTTTTCATCGAAGAGTGAATCCATTTGATTCAAAACACTAATATAGATTACTCATGCAACAACAAAGGTAAAAATATACCTTAGTAACCTGTTTCGGTTCCTGTTACACAAAGATAAATACCTCAAGAATCGAGAGTTAGCATACCTGGGCCGTTACATTTGAGGGCACGAGTTTAGCAGCTGTGACGGAAACAGTGTTTTCCTTGAAACTGAACGAAGATCAGATAGACTAAAAAAACACGTGACTTCAGCTAGTTTACGAAGGTAGAAATTAGTTCTGTTACCCTCGAGTGAATCACTAGCATGAAAACTTCTACTCAGCATATCAGCAGCGACTGTAGGGGTAAAATTTGCTCGTCAGGGCCTATGAAGCAATTTTCGTGGGTGCGCTTGAATTTGGTTGACAATGTTTACTTTTATCAAAGAATTTCTCACGGAAACGCAAAAGAAAACGATAGCGTAGATATTACCTGAAGTTACGTTTTAGCGCTAGATCAGTCAAGATGTTAGTTTAAGTTTCCTAAACCGCATCAAAGGTGTTCCGCAAAGAAGAAGGCACCATTCAGTAGGGACTTGAGGGAATATGATAAAGTTGAAAAAGAAAGTAGTAGCAGCTGAAAAACAGGACAGTAGTGAGCCGAAAAAAGATGGTCCGTAAAAAACTCATTCAATTTAAATAACAGACCTACCTAACTTTTAACTCGGGATCTCACATATGATTATAAATTTAAATGGGTAAATTGTTGAGAAACCCTTAACACATGGATAAATGTTTCCTCCTTTGTACTTTGAAAAGAAGAATTTCAAGATGTTTGACAATTCATCATTGCCGTGCATGCAACTTCAGCTACTGAAAACTACCTTTTGAAGTCTTGGATTAATCGCATAGAATTTGTAGCCGCCACTCCTTAAATTATTAATGGAGGAAGTAAGGCAAAGATTTCTTACTATTCATATTTCACGTAGTACAATACTTAATTCTTGTTAACTAAGTGACATTCAAGCAGATGGTGAGTTTCGAAAAAAAAATTTAAAGTCTTTTTTCCTTTCAAATCAATACAGATGTAATGCAAACCAATAATGACCGCGCTCTTTCACTAAAATCCTAAGCCTCAGAGTGAGTATCTAAGACAAGATGCGGCGAATTACAGTGCCTTTACTGTACAAAATTTACATCCCGCCAATGCACATACCAGGCTTGCATTCAGGAGACCTGAAACCTGACAAATTGTCTCGACCCCAGCCTTACATTTATCAATGGCGTCTACTCAACATTGGTGAGAACAATAATAACGAAGATTGTTCCTTCCTGAAATACTATAGAAACTTTACTCAAATTTTTTACTTTGTTTTGATCCGTTTAGCACATTCCCCGTGTATTGGGCCACATGTGTACCAATAGGTAAATTATCCATTTATGTACCGGTATAAATGCACGACAATTTGTTTGTTTTGCAGCGTTTTTTCAAAATAATTGTAATCATGCGAGGTGAAATTTTACCGTGCAGTTGTATTTTTCAAATTCATTAGAAAGAATTACAATTTATTCAAGCTGGAAAATCGGTTTCCCTATTCTGCTTCTTACAACCTAACCAAACCAACCGTTAACAGCCGGGGAAACGCAGTGAACGTGTTAATGAGCGTCTCATAGCTTCAATGTATCACTTAAACCTAGGCCAATCTGCTGGCATCTCCCCAAGTTATTTCAGACTACAGGAACTCGTTACCTTGCGCACTGATTTCGGCCTGTACTTACAGATTCATGTCTTCTTGTACTTAGCAAACCAGCCAATTATCATAAATCAACTAAATTTCAAATATCACACGGTCAATGTCACGAGTGAGGCCCTATGACCCGCGTTCAACTTCTGTACCCCAACAACTCACTCCCGCTCTTGCACTCCGGGTCGTGACCGGAGCGCAACTGCTGCACTCTTGTCTCGGGTCCTAGCTGAACTCACAGAAGGATCAGCCTCTCCAGCAAGAAGTGCAGTCAAGAGCGCCTCACAGTCGGCTGAGGAGCGCGCCAGCACGCCGGGACAGTCCATGCTGTTGACCAGGCTCACCAACCCCGATCGCGACAGCAGCCCATATGAAGGCTTCAGGCCCACCAGGCCGCACAGCGCTGCAGGGTTCCGCACCGACCCCCCAGTGTCTGATCCCAGAGCTCTGGCAATACACAATATTCAACACTACTAACAGCGTGCGCCATTTGAAGAACAAGAAGTACCGTGTAAAATTGGCCAAATGGTTTTGATACCAACAACAACAAGAATTTTGAGACTAGCTGGATCACTAGGAGCAATCAGAACTATTTCTGAGTACAGCAAAAACCAGAGGCTAGAAAGACTAGTAATCTAGTTAATTTATATGTGTGGAAAGCACTGGATATTGCGTGCTGCAGGTTCAACTTAAGCATAGAAGCAAGTTTCATATTTCAATGTATTGTAAAATGAAGTTGAGCAAAATAGAGCGCCTTTAAAACCGTAATCAATGAAGTGACGAAATAAGAGAATACGTACCTAGACAAGATTTAAGCTGTGGTTTTCTAATCATTTGATTCTAACCTACATACATAACGTATGTAAATTTCCCCATGCTTAATAACTCTAAATAGTACAACTTGTGTTTTATCCAAACATTTTCCTCAAAAGTAGTAAAACTCACTTACCGCAGCACTCACGTTCGCCTAGCCATGCCTAACTGGTGCAGTGACAGGGCAACGTGTGGTTGTGAGTAAATAATGGTGAGCTTACATCAATTTTCCTCCTGGCAAATGCACTTAATCTGATTTTTATTTGTCATGCATTACTTCACCTGAAAAGTCTTGAAATAGGTTTTCATTGTAGGTTCCTCGTTTTTTACAATTGTGACTACTAATTTGTGTGGCCTATTTTGAATTTGAACGTCATTTTCAGTTATTTTAGACTTTATCCAAATTTTGACAATATGTGCGCAAAGAGCACTGAAAGATTTACTTTGTGACCAATTTTCATCAAATCAGTTGAAAAACTAATTTTTACAGCAAAAACTGTTTACCAGAATGAAAATTAAAAATGCTGTTACTTTTTTAAAAAACTAAATTTTGCCAAACAAATTACACCACTGTGTACTGCTTTGATGACTTTACTCGTGGTTAAAATATTTTCCACTGAATTTCCCAACACCCTGTTTATATTAGTGCACACGACCCGTCATAAATGACGGGATTTGATATTGTTTTTATACGTATCTCCCAGATGTGGATCATAAAAAAATATATCCATCCTAATAGTACCTACGATTAAAATATTCTCGTACTTGTGCACTGGTGAAACTTGTATCACAGATACTATCATTAAGCATCCTTTTAAGAGCGTGAAAGGGAGACAGACCAACCAACCAACCAACCAAGACGGACCAACTAATTTTATTTGTTCATGAAATTTCCAAGGTAATAACATAGGAGAAATTATGCACAGGAAATACCTACATTTATTTATTTATTTGTTTAAGGAGACACTTAACATTTTATTGTATAAGAATAATCAACACTGTATAATAAAGTCAGGCGTCTCGATCAAATTATAAATAAGTATATGTTTTTGTGCGTAATTTCTGCTTCCTTGAATTCTTGTAATTTCTATTTTTTTTCTGCTTTGGATGGTATCATAAATACCATTCAAATAGTATGAAAAACCTGGCATCTGCTCACTTTTGTTTATAAGGATAAAATATGGCGAGAAAATTTAATCTATTGCTAAGAAAATTCAGCTTATAGCGGGGAAAAAAGGTATGGTAAATTTTTTAAAAACTTCTTGGCTAACAATAATTTAAATTATAATACACAGTTGTTGCTTGCTTGGTTGATGTGTGCGTCTGTGAGGTTCTTGAGGATGCTTAATGACCGAATCTGGGGTACGAGTTTCACCAGTGCTCAAGTGCAAGAATATTTTAATTGCGGGTACTATTAGGATGGATCTATTTGTTTGTCATCTATATCTTGAGACTTTTTTTAAAGGAAACTATAGAATCCCATAATTTTTGATGGATCATGTACACTTGTAAATATATAATAGTTAAACTTGATTTTTAACATTCTGCTGCCAATTTAAAAGTCGTTTGTAAATAAAGAGTATAATAAACAAATACACAGTTTGCAACACCTTCAGCCATTAAAAAATTAAAATTTCATCTTAAAAATTGTGAATAGGGGGAGTTGGAGTCGCAAAATTGTGAATAGCGGAGTCGGTGTTGAAGTCGCAAAATTCTGGAAAGGTGAAGTCGGAGTTGCTAAATTCTGAAAAGGTGGAGTCGGAGTCGCAAATTTATTCCTCCAACTCCGCAACCCTGATAGTAAGGGTTCATTAATCTGCTTCTAAAAAATACATGTTTCAAGATTAGATTATTAGTTAGTTTAAGCCTCCCTATCCGCCACAAAAGTGATCCAAAGAGAAGAAGGAGGACGGCACCATTTAGCATGGAGTTGAGGAATCGCGGAATCTGTGTAGAAAGGGCATGGAAACAGTAAGTTAAGAAAGAAGATTATGAAACAAGATCAAAGTCGAAGAAATATGTAGGTGCTGAAAAACTGGACAACAGTGAACCGGAAAAAAATGGTCCTTAAATGGACAAAAACATTTTATTTAAACAAAAAGAAGGCCTACCAAACTCTCAGCTCAGGCCCTCACATTTTCCCCCTGGGAGTGCTAATTCCCATAATACAGTATACATATATCAAGTGCTTAACATAAATGCCCCCGAAATAAACCTGTAACTAGTTTCTCACTGATGAGTATTACAGTCAGTGAGTGCCTAAGTGTTCATCTATTGCCAGAACAGATGATTTGGCCCTCTGGGACAGAAACACCTAATGAATCAATAAAAAATTTACTCAAGAGCTCCAAACTAATTATGGTTTCTCACAGAACAAAGAATTCATTAAAGTCTGCACCGCCTTGAGTTACTGCTTCAGGTAGGCACCCCTCAACCTCTGCCCACACAACACACAACGAAGAGTGCGGCGCAACAGCCCAGGGACGCACCCGTAGGCCATGCCGGCCGCCACCGCCACGGCGCTGCCACCCGAGCTGCCGCCGCTGGCCAGCCACGCGTTTCCTGGCAAGCCCCCGCACCTGGTGCAACACATAGCGCACAGTCACTACCATGAATTTTTTTTTTGCTCAACTGTAACTTGATGCTACTAATTAAGGAAATGAAATGTACAAGTAACTCCCGTAGTAAACTTATAAACTCCAGTTAGATAACTCATCAATCACATAAACTATTTACTTAAAAGAATCACACAAAATTAATGAGTCATCTTTCAAATACTTAAATACAACTATCTTAAAGGTTGTTTATGGGCAATTCCATATATGCTACAATACCTGGTTCATACTATACATTATTCGTCATCTTAAATTGATATGTCAATGAAAGGAAGAGCTTAACTTTGCAACACAAACAGTGCAACACCTGGAACACCTTAATTTTGTTTCACAAACACTAAACTACTTCGCCCCTTAGTCAGCCAAAAATTGACAGCTTTGGAGTGGTACTTCATTCAAATTGCTCCCACATGCATTCACAGCATCTCATATGAAGATAAGTTAGAGGAGAGTAGTATATCGTGAAGCGAGTACAGACGACCATACAGACGTGAACAGATGATAGATGAACAGTAGAAATCACTATGTAAACAATCAGTACAAAGTTCTGCAACAAAATCGATGCTCGTACTTTTAAGGGTTGAAAACCGGAGTTCCCAACCTTTTTAGCCCCGCACCTCTTGAGTAATTTCATTCGAGCCTTACACCCCCTGAAATAAAAATGCCAACATACAGCCAATATGTTATTTTCTCCCGGAACTTTTATCGCACCTCCGGTTGGGAATCCCTGGTTTACAGGATATCAGATGTAAATACATGCTATTAACATTGTGTGTGCATGTCTGAGGCATGTGATATCGGAATGAAAAAAATGGAGTTGAAACAATTGTTGATTCCATTTTGATCAACAGTTCATTTTAATGAATGATAAAAACTGCTTGAATGTACTGTATATATCAGCTGGAGACAAGCTAAGGGGGAGATGTGTTCTGCGATCAGTCTAATGTACCCTAATGTTTGAGCTCCCCCAATTTTCAGGGTTAATAATAACTTTTTAAGTTCTCGCCCACTGGAGTTTTATCAGTATTAAGTTGTGTTGGGATTTGCAAGGTTCCTAGTTTTTTACTTTAAAGTTATTACAAGTTCGTGATTACATGACTGACCACTGCTACAAGGGTGAGTCCAAACTGAATTATGATGGAAAATACACTGTTTCAAAGTATAATCTTCAATATTCCAACATAAATTCTCTCATGACACGAGACGCACCATTTGTTGCAGCTGCCAACTACGCATGGCTTACAAAAAAACATTCTACAAAATAACATTTACAAAATTTTAGTCATTGTGTATTTTTATCTTATGAACAAATTCAAAACAGAATTTGAAAACCCAATCAAAGAGTAGCAAAGTGCTAATGTTTCACATATTTTATGCAATGAAAACAGCAAGCCATCTCACGTGTTCAGTGACTTGCTTAAGAAAGCAGCTGAAAATACTGCTGACTTCTTAAGTTAAATTAGATTAGACATGTTGGTTAAAGCCTTGCTAAACAAAGACAAAGAAAGGTATTCCAAAGAGAAGGAAGAAGGCACCATTTAGGGAAGAGTTAGATGAGCTGGGAATCTATGTACAAGGATTAGATAAGACAAGTTAGTATAATCCTTGGTAACCACAACAAAGGCATTCCAAAGAGAGGAAAATGGAGGGCAACATTTAGTATGGAATTTAGGGAGCACCATGAGTAGTACTTCACACAAAATCCCCCGCGCATATGTAGAAACAGTGAATTGTCAAAGAAGTTTATGAAACACGATAAAAATAGAAGACAGTAGTAGATGTTGAAAAACAGGGCAGCAGTGAACGGTAAGTGTTGGTCTGCCATAAAACTGAAAACCTACTTTGTTTCAACGAACAGAAGGTGCACTTAACCTTCAGCTCACATTTTGCCCATGGAATTGCGTATTACCATAAATAAAATCTTTGCATCCCACTGAGGGGTCTACACACATAGTGTGCTCTTACTCAAAACCATTTTCCCCTAGACACAGTGAGTTTAGATTGCGGTTCTTAACCTGTGGGGAATTCCTCACTGGTGGAGAAGGCAGAGTTGCCAGGTCGGGAATTTTGTGCATTTGTTTCCATCCATATAAAATTGATTTTTTCAAAATCTAAAACATTACATCCAAATGTTGACTTATTTACCTAATCACAAGTATTAACAGTCTGTTTTAATAACAAAAACAACCATCATGAGGCATTGTATGTCATGTTTGGGTAAAAGTGACAACACTGCTGGGTTAGGAATATCACAGATAAGTAAAATAAAAGTTGCTGTGGTGGGGAATGGAAAGTTGGCTCACTAAAAAGTGGAGAATTGGCAAAAAAAGCTTAAGAACCACTGGTTTAGAAAGAAGTTTATGACGCAAGATTAAAATGTCATGGAAGAAAGTCAGTGCTGCCGGAATAAAAGGTCCACAGTGGACCAGAAAAAATGGTGCACATGAAATAAAAAACTTATTTTTCTTAAGCAAAAAGTTATTCTATCAAATAAAACCTTTAAATGCAGACCTCAAAGCTTTCCCTGTGAGAGCTAATTTCCAGAGATACAAGAGTTATGTCCCCGTCCAGAGTTCTAAATTAATTTGAGTTGGCAAAATTATTATTAAGTTCGTTTTTCATGTTCATAAGTTAGTTAAGTTAGTTCATAAGTTTATTCAATTTCAGACAACTGTCTCTTGAAAGTGTCAGTCACATTGCCAACTGTGAATGAAATAAACGTTTGTAACTCGGTCAACAGCATTCGGCTCCATTTCAAAACACAAGAACAGCCTCTAAGTATCACAGAGGCCGATCCTAAAATAGCACACCTCCTCCTAGGGGCCCACATACCTCAACTCGGAGTTCTCGAGGCGATATGGCTTGCCAGAACGGTACAAGTTGCGAGAAGGCCCAAAGACCGAGTTTGTGCCACCCGAACCCATACCGAACTCGTCCATGTTGCTCTTTCCTACGATGATTGCACCAGCTGCCTCTAATCTGCTCAGAAGAAAAGATTGAAATTTCTGGAAAAATTCATAAGCATGAAGTTGACAAACTGATTATGTAGAACATATGTACAAAATATACGCTAAGTAAAAAAATCTTACATGATTTGCCAGAGGTAATAAGAAAAAACACTCTCCCTACTAGTCAAGGTTTGATGCAATTCAATCGTTTTCATTCCTGGGGAGTGACAGCATGTTCACCTTACGAGTGCCTGATGTGGCACTTCTCAAAATATAGCCAAATTCTGAATTTTGCCTTGACAAAAAAAATATATTCAGCAGCCTGGAATGAATATGCGAGTGCAGTTTAAGGCAAGCGTACCTCCAGAATGTCAAATTTTCTTGAGATATTGATTTTAGCTGCTATAGGAAGGATAAGATGTCAGGTACATCCTGTGAAATAATCAGGTTTGTACGTTCACTCGTTCGCCCGCTACGGGCGAACGAGTGAACGTTTGTTCGCCCTCTACGGGGGTTTGAAGGATGGGGAAGAGGGGGAGGTGGAAGTGATATTTTATCATGTTACACCTCCCCCTTGGCACTTTCTTCATGGTGCGACGTTGCTATGTCATCTTCTATGTCTCTTTATTACTGTATAATGATTTCAAAGGTCCTAGCTGATCCAACCAATAATAATAAAGAAAACTTGAGATTGTTTATGTTTCTTTGTTCACCTTATTTTGGGGGATTGGAATGTGGGCATCTCCTCCTACATTTTTTGAGCTACAGTGATGATTTTGGTATCATTGGAGGCGAAAAAACGTAAGTATTCCAAAAACTTGAATGAAAATTCAAAATTCATTTTTGATCAAAAGTTGTGACGTCATAAATTACGAAATTTTAAGAAAGACGTGCTTTGCATTTTTTGATGTTTTTATTTCAAACTATAAGTTTGGAAAATTCCATTTGAGTTTTTGGAATGCCCACGTCTTTCCCCATCCAATGATACTAGAATCATTACTGTAGCTTGAAATCTGTAGGAGGAGATGCATTTTGAAACCCNCCCCCCCCCCCCCCCACAAAATCTCATTTTCAATGAATGCCTCGTTTTCTTTACTGAAAATCGCAATTTTTCATGGACGACAAATGATTTCAAATTGCATTTCCTATCAGTATACCAAATTTCAATGCTCTAAGATCAATATTGAAGAAAATCGTCCTAAAGGGACACGCTTTCCTTGAGGCAATTGAACGTTTTTTTAGGGCCAAAAACCGAAAATGAGATTATTACCTGAAAATGCTCCTAAACCCTTCCTCTATCACGTAGAAATGTCATTTGTCCCGTGTTGGCAACCCAAACAGCCATAACCACCCCCAAATTGCCCCCTCCCCCGCAGATGCGCTCAGAGAGACCAGCTGTGGCTCTGCTTAGCTGTGGTTGGTTGCTCCAGATTTTTTTTCTTTGTTTTTGCACAACTGTCCATTCATTAGGGAGGTTTAGTGATCTTTTGACCTTCTTAGTGAGTGGTCTTGTGCTTGTGCGTCCTGTGAAATGCCTGGAATATCAAATGCAGCAATCCGCTCTGGCCGAAGATGCTTTTTCGACTTTGAGGGGCAATTCTAGCTACAATTTTTCACCTATGGAGATCTTTTTTGCATCTTAAATATCAAGGTGAGTACTATAAATTTCAGAGGTAATTTTTTGATCAGTTGATTAGACATTTTTTTTTGCAAAATAAATAAAAAAAATGGGTCTTAAAAATTAAAAATTTACTTGTTAACAATTTTTGCTGAAGCAATATAAAAAAACTGTCTCCGACTTTGATAGAAATGTTTATTGTGAATCAAACAGAAAAAAAAACAATCGTCCAACATTGGCTGAGAAATTGAAAGTTTAAGAAATTTGCCTTGCGGGTGCTGTAAATGTTTATTCGAACCTTGTAAACATGCTGTGAATACCTCAGAGTTTATTTTACTCAGGAAGTATTTCTTTTTAATTCTTGAATATTTCATAGGGAAAACCGTTTAGGTCCCTCTGCAGTTTGCAGCAAGTATTAGTGACTTATTAGTGGTAGTGACTTATCACAACTATGGAAAACTTATCTAGAATGTTTTAGACTTATTAGTTGTGTATTAGTTTGTACATTTGCAAGAAAAACAATGGTGTGAAACAGGGTGTCATGTGTGGTCTGGTGCTTGGTAACTTTGAACGCCACTTTCTCAGAACAAGTCATTTAGATCGCCGTGCTCGCCATGGCACAGTGGTTATGGCATCCCCCTGGCATGTAGGAGTTGAGGGTTCGTAAGCGCTGGCGCGGCGATTTTCCCCGTAGGGTTTAAGGGAAAGCTCAAGCACAATACCCCACCCAACCCAGGTGTCGGAAATGGGTACCGGCTTTACGTTGGAAACCGTCATGGTGTCCTATATACAGTGTTAGTTATAAGGCATTTGAAAAACCAATGCTCAAGATCATATGTATCAGGCTTGATTGGAAATAAAGCATTTTAAAATGCCGATGTTTTTTTTTTTTTTTAATTTTGTGGCTTAATATCTTGTACAATTTCTCACCTATCAAGGAGATCTTTTTTCAAATCGTGAAGATCATGGTGAGTACTATAAATGCTAGCTTAGGTGGCTTTGATAAGATGATTAGAAATTTTTTCATTGTTCATGTAGTCCTATTGCATGTAGTCCACATGTAGTCCTATTGCATAAGGGTGGACATATGAGTATGAAAGAACTTAAAAACTACAGACCAATTGCACTAGCTGATACTGTATGTAAGATTTTTTGCGGTATTTTGAATGAGAGAAT
>JACJUY010004303.1:0-36903 GCA_014220935.1 Platorchestia sp. MABIK
ATTGTCTGAACGACCGCTTGAGCTTGATGGTTAGGAAGCATGAAAAAATGAGAAATGCCAAGTGGGAGTATTGCAATAAATTCATTGAAATAGTATAAATGGTAAGCTTTACAATATGTATTTATAACAAGACGTATAAGTCTTCACTTACATTTGCCCTAATTTCAAGGTCACACAATAGAATATCTAAGCAGTTTCCGAATTTAAATAGGGTTTTCTTCCACTGAAACTTCAGTCAATTACGTCAGTAATGCATCACGTGAAATATGGCATGAGTTCCCCTCAATGAGCTATTTCATGGTTTGAAATGTGTTTACAACTGACAAGCGGTTGAAGAGAAAGCCTGTTAGAGGGCATTGCAGTAGTCCAAGATTTGATACAATGCGGACGGTTTTGGCATTGTGTATGAATGCAATGTTATCTTAAAATGTGTCAAAGTTTTTCAGCAGTACGTTAGTCATTGTCGGTTAGGTTGACGAGATGTTTTACTGTAGTAATACAGTTTTTAACATAAATACGCGATTTAAAAATAAATTTCATTACATCCACCAATATTCCATTACGGCATAGTTAATTGCTTAGAAGATTCCATAGGTTTTGTATTATAAGATATGTAAAACAAAATACAAACATCAGTCTCTGAGAGATTGATTTTACTAAGAAAGTGAAACGATAGAAATTTACCAGACAGTGAGAATGACATTTTTTCACTCAAGGGAAAATTGAACGTAATCTCAACATTAGACTTACTACAAGGCCTCGTAGCTATAAAACTTCCAATCATTATTTCGTACAGTGTCTATAAGATATTTGAAGAAATTACTGCTGAAATTTCTTTTCTTTCCTTCAAAGCAAAATTTCCTTAACGTTTTTTGTAGCACATCGACTTATTCAAGCTTTTAATTTTGGCAATAAACATTCAGTACGATTCGAGACAGGACTCACCGAAGGTTATGGCAGTGTGATAATTTCGTCATTCTGAGAACAAGCAGTCATTGACTCAGACGTGGGAATGTTTAGGATCATCTATACTATTTTCAGGTCTTTTTCATCTATATCATTTTCAGGTCTATATGTTGAAAGCGCATCACCAGCCTGGCCGAAAGTTTGACACATATAGTTTATGTTTTGATGGATTTTCTCTCTTGTACATCAAAATTTGATGTTTTTCCAATTGGAATTAATTTTTCAGGAACTACTCGTTCTCATAATACCTTTTTATTTAATTCTATTGCAATAATCATCAACGAAATTATCGAGAACCTTGATGATCAACTTTAGAACACGTTTTTCATGTAATTTTTGATGACAGCACCAATTTTCGAGGCTAGGCCATGGTCACGCCTAACTGCGTAGCATTCTTAATCACAAACGGTACCGTAGATCTTCAGATATCATTTAACCTTTTAAAATAGTGCCGTAACTATTTTCCGCCTCATTCAGCATGGAGGCGGAGCATTATTAAATGCGTCATAGAGCTGCAAAAATTTGAACATACCAATGACTAATTTTACATCCATGAAGTTTTTCACATGAACGTATCGAAATTTTTAATGGAAGAATAATCTGGAGTGCTTGACACGTCAAATAAAAGATTTGCATTGAATATATTTACATGCAAAACTAATTTCACGATTCTACGAATGAGAATCTCGACCTCTTGAAAGTTTCCGTTCTTCAATTGAGATATTGAATTATTCATTATAAAAATGGTGCATAAATTTCTTGTTTTGATATATATTATATATTAAAATCTTAACCCAATTCCAGCGCTGATTTCGAAGAAGTAAGTAAAAATATTGGATACCGCTGTGCGTACGAATAATTTCGTCCCAAATGGCATGCAGATTGCAAATGGTTCCATGCGAGGGCCGGCTTCTGAGCTCGAGTCATCACGCTTCCAAAGTGCTCGGAGGTGTCGGATGATGGACTTTCTCCGGTGTTCGCCTCTACTAAATTAAACGCTCAGAGAGAACAACGTGAGTGATGACCCTCTATTTCAGAAACATTCTCAACTCCTCAATAATTGCCCAAGTTTTTAGCTCACCGTACCACTTCTTTCCCAAGTTGGTAAAAGATGGTACGTTCACACGCCTATTGTTTGAGGCCTACAATCGAGACATAAAATGGTTCACCAATCAACCCTTCTTTCCAAAATGAGCGCCCAAACAGTCCGAGGTTTGTTTCTAAATTTGTAAAGTAAAAGGAACAGATCGTTGTGATGATCGAGAAATCAAAAATCAGTGTGCTTCTAAACAATGAAAATGATTTTATGCATGCTCCTTTCCGTAGCTAATTACGCAGGAAAGCTTTTTTAACTAAGAAAGCAGAATTAAGTTCAGTAAGGTGATATCTTCAGATTGTCTCCACGTGTTTTTCGTTGGCGCTTCGGCCTCGTAGGTCTCTTTCTTGCGTGATTTTTTTCGCCCAATTTCTGCTCATGTTTTAAAAAGTTTTCGCGCTCTGGAGGTGCAGGATCTTATTTGTCGAGCTCCATGTCAGTCTTTGCTAGAAACTTCATTAATATCCATGGAAGGTTCTTCCAATGAGCATTGCTTAGATAATATTCAGCAAATTCAAAGACTGCACACGTCAGGTATGTTCTATAATGCTCGCAAATGAATTATATTTACTTATAAAATAAAGACAACAATTTTTATAAAAGTTATCAGAGCTGCTTAAAATTGGTTCAATTTTTTAAACAGGCACGCCATTAACTCACGTGTTACAGACAAAACTTTAGGCCGCATATCATGCGGAAGGGAATGAAAATGATATGAAGCAACAAATTTCATGAGGTATTATTTCAAGTGTAGTTACAGCCATCAAGAAAGGTATTTATCCACGCAACAATGATCAGTATTTCAACACATCTTTCATGGCTTATTTCCTACGGTGCAAAGTCTTCTGTCCATCATCAAGCTCATAAAAAAGAATATGAGACTTTCCATCACGAAATAAAAATTAAATGTCTCAAATTTGAACAACAAAAGGTAAAGGGAAAAATATTTTTCACGTAGGATTGACTATCGTTTCAAAAGTATTAATTTGCATAATTATTAGCAGGTTACATCTTTTTCATGAAAGAAATATTCTACAATATTCAAGCGGTAGTATATTCCATCTAAAACAGTACATGGAGTAAAGAGTGTCATCATAATTATGTTAATGGCAAGACAAGAAACACGAAGGAGGTCAGAGTTAACTTAAGGCAAAGGATTATCAGTTTCCACAAGTCAGGATCGCAGGGCCCATCACAGCTGAAGCACTCGCACAACCTTGACAAGTTGAGTAAAAACGCTTTGAAAAAAACAGTCATGTCGTATTAAGCCATGTCGTATTACTACTCGCTAAAATTTTCGCAGAACTTTCTCGAGAAAAGAAAACTGGTGTCAAAAACATAAACTCATGATAAAATAAAATNTTTCAAAAGTATTAATTTGCATAATTATTAGCAGGTTACATCTTTTTCATGAAAGAACTATTCTACAATATTCAAGCGGTAGTATATTCCATCTAAAACAGAACATGGAGTAAAGAGTGTCATCATAATTATGTTAATGGCAAGACAAGAAACACGAAGGAGGTCAGAGTTAACTTAAGGCAAAGGATTATTAGTTTCCACAAGTCAGGATCGCAGGGCCCATCACAGCTGAAGCACTCGCACAACCTTGACAAGTTGAGTAAAAACGCTTTGAAAAAAACAGTCATGTCGTATTAAGCCATGTCGTATTACTACTCGCTAAACTTTTCGCAGAACTTTCTCGAGAAAAGAAAACTGGTGTCAAAAACATAAACTCATGATAAAATAAAATTTGAGTTTTTTATTGCAATGATGCAAAGAAGATTTTATCACAAAAGAGATGAGTTACTTCTTCTAAATAACACCGTATCAGCAGCAAATAACGATAGTGATTCCACAACATTTTATGGTAATTCTATCTATACTACAGGCGGGATATAGTGAGCTACAAAAAATAATGGAATCTGCAGACTATATCAAAATACTTGAAAAAATCTAGATGTATCAAGATATACTTTCAGTTTGGTCATGATTTTAAGCATACGTCACACACACCGGCTGATTAGCTTTAGTAAACAAAACAAAAAACCAAAATATGTCTTAGGGAAAACGAGCATAACTTAACAAAAAACACAGAAAATTATTTTTGAAGAATATGGAAAGTAATTTTTTGATTGTTTATAATGGGATTCTGTTCGATTTTTCCTAATGTACGAGTAACATTATCGGTCAATCATTTGTTTAATTTTCCTTTTATAGTGAGTAAATTTGATCTATTCGCATGATAATAAAATTTTACATTTCTTTTCATTTTCAAGTACTTCATTACGAGCATAAATTTTATAATCATAACTTCTATGAAAAATTGAATGAATTGCGTTGTAAGTGATTACGAATAATTGAAATCCTTCACTGTATGGCTTGAATGAGGTCAAGCGGAGGGCGAAATTTTGCATGGAATGATAGCGCAGACTCTGACACTTTCAACTAATTTTAACATAATATGCATTGTCGCTTAACAATAACGCGATGGCTAAGGCTCATTGAATGCTTCATCTTCAATGCACGTCTTCATCACTCAACCGTTTTGATAGCGCTTTGTTCTGCCATCAGACATCATAATAATACTTGACGTTCTTGATGAAATCTTTTCTGTTGGCGTCAGTTTCGGCATAGCAGAGCTGGGAGAAGAGCAAGGGGCAGTTCATGGTGACCACCTCCGACACCAGGACTCCGCTCTCTCCGCCCCGCACCGAGCGCTCCATGGTCATCATGCTCGCATTCTCAACTGCAACACACAAAAGTAAAATGTCATATTCCAGCCAATTGTGGAAGATTGAATATTTTTCACATCTTGTTAATACGCACACTCCTCAACGGTGCGTGATAGAAGAGCTTTACTGGAGCTTCACTTTACGGGAAGAGCTTTATAGTTCGTGATGGAAGAGCTTTACTGCAGAGCAGAAGGATAGCTCCTGTTGGGAGAGTTACTAAAAACTGAGAGATATAAGTGAAGTTTTTGAGCTTCTGAGCACGTGATCCAAGTAGAATCTTCTTGCTCATCATCTTCAGTAAAGCTGTACTGTAGGAAATGGTTGCACATGCATCACGAATGTTTTGAATAGGATTCAACGTGAAACAAAATTAAAAGTCTCAAAATATCATTCTCCAAATTCACAACAGCTAAGTAGCGACGCAGCTCAGTAGAGGTTGAAGAAACAGACCAATAATTATTGATCTGTTTCTGTAACCTTCATTAATAAATTATAACTTATTCTATGATGAAATCAGAGTGAAGATGTAAACAAAATTGACTATAGAAGATTACGGATACATGATATGGTACAAAGTTTTATTAAAAGATAAAAGTTTTGAGTGATCAAAATTTTCGACGATGAGAGATTTGTTGCTTTAAAGACTAATCAGTTGGTGATCCTCAAAAATCCCTCTAAGTTCGTTTGTTCTTTGACGGGATTGAATAGAAAAGCATCAATTGATAGATTCATCGACCTTACATGTGGGTAACAATGAACCATGTAAATGTCATGAACTTGGACATCATGTCTTTAGATATTTGTACACAACTGAAGAAAATAAGAACCTGAAAACGTATAGTTCCATAACCCAATGAATGTGTGTGCTCTTGGGCTTTCATTACCCAGTCTAACTTTTTCGCGGGAGCATGCATGTTTTTCGCCGCCCAAGCGATTTAATTACTTAGACGGCGAAAAACATGCATGCAGGCGGCGAAAAAGTTAAACTGGATGGACTAACCAAAAAATTTCCCAGCGACTTTCTTAATGTCAGCTTTTTACAAGTTCCAGTAAAACTTTCCTATGCCTGCTTGTAAAACACAGAGCTGTAGAATGGGTGTCACCCGTTCGGTTGCGGGGCAGCAGTCTAACTTAATTAATTGTTCATTTTGTCAGCGACCTCCTTTACGGCATAATTATAAGACTAAAAGCCCTGGACCAGCTACCAGTTGAATGAACCATACGTTCCGTTAGCTCAGGGGCAATTCTAATCAATCAAGCTTGGATGTGGTGTGCAACTGTGCATACTGTAAATGCTACGAAAACATGACTTTAGATCACAAATAAATCGTCTGAAAAAGACGCAGATCACCTTGAATTGAATATTCAAGACCCTCGTCAGCGAAAAAGTGTGACACATTTGGCCAAAAACGGCTGGACTCCAAAAAAGTAGCGCTAGGGGTTGTAGAGTTATATCCTTCTAACGACACATTGTTTTTACAAAAGTTTTATAATTCGTGAGATACACGTTCTTGTTGAAAACTGCTTGTAAAATTTCAGATTGCGATTAACATGTTCATTGCAAGCACTGTGTTCTTTTCACCATAACTTTTGTCAGATTTCATATTTGGCATCAGAATATGATAAATATTGTAAATCGCATATTCGCGAACACTTTATAATCTGTTCCACTTATTGATCTAACACTTTTTTCCATTCTTTTTCGCTGTCGAGGGTCTTAAATAAATACTGTGCGTACGGTGTTGTCCAGCAAGAAGGTCCTATTTATTTAAACTGTTCCACAAATGAGAGTTTTATGTCTAAGATATAACGGTGCTGATGATCAAACCTAGCGTAAGTTTGCTCATGAAATGAGCATAAATAACGTTAAAATCCGTGTAAATGGTAATACTTACTCATAAATAAACCACGGAAAGATTCCGTGTCAAAAACAGACTGGATGGAATACCGACGCGGCGGGTCATCCTGCCTGACGCTCACGCGGCCATGGTTCACATTCATGCCGAAGAGCCAGTCTCCCGCCATGGCCTCGTACGAGGTGACCTCATATCTCCAGCTTCCGTCCTTGTCCGTCGTCTCGCTGCCGAGCTGCCACTTGCGACTGCAAATTTCAAAACGGCGTTAGCATTGATGCTACGAAGAAATGAACTATCAAAACAGCCTTAGGAGAACTGCGCTACGCATACACACACGGTAGAAAAATCAACCGAAATGACAGATTCAATAGAACGCAACGCAAGCATTTGAAATTTAATTGGATGAAGAAATGAAATGAATAAATGTAAACGTACGTTCTTTAGATAAGTTACTTATTAGGTAATCTTCATGGAGCTGAAATGAATATTCGATTTAATTACAAACTTACAATTTTTGCACGGACCATGGAAATGAATATGAGATAAACGTGATGAGGTATTGTCTTCAGACTCGGCAACATCAACAGGTTAGTGGATTTCATGGATTCACTTTCATCCAATCGTATGGCAAGGCAAATGGAAGTCTTGGAGAGGACCAAGCAAAGGAATCATCCCGTCTCACCCCTACTTCAAGGCTGACTGCACATGAATCGTGAAGCTTGCAGCCAACCAAGTTGTGCCACTCTTCGACACACATTCTCTTTGACTTACCAAAGCTTATCAGAACTGAGTTTTAAAATTCGCACATTGAGGATTTCTCTAGTAACTACATTTCCCCAAATTATAAGACTTAAAGAACATATTCATTTCCAATCTCGGTTTGAGAATATTGGAGAATAATTACTTGCTTTGAATAATAAGAATATTTAAATTGACGGCAGATAAGAATTTAAGTTTTTAAATGAACTGCTAGAAGTGAGTCTCATATTTGCCTCCACAAATTCTACGCGAACAAAAATTGTCAGTTCTTAAAAGAATTAATAGTGGTCGTCAAATCAATTATTAGTGAGGGATCACAAAATACTTTAGCTGGTCAGCGTTCTTATGAAAGCTCAAAGTAGCGTTTTGAGCTTCTGACAGATGGTAGAGGTTTCATACTGCTAGGCATCACACAACATGTTATGTTACCTAGCATGATTTCAACACATTGATTTGCCAGAGATCATCACAGTATGTTATAATGATCATCACAGCATCATTACAGCACGTAATACTGTCGTAAGACATAATCGCAGTACGTTATAATGGCGTCACTGAATATGCTAGAAACACAGCAGTGCGCCCGAGCTCCCAATTAGCTAGCAACTAGTGACGTGCGCTGCATTACAGCGCTGCAAACAACCAGTTTTAGGCCGTGCGGGAATAATTGAAGGCGTTGAGTAACGGAAAGAATTTTGTTTGTGTAAACAGCACCAGTTTGCGTAGTGACTATCTACTTTATTGATCAGTTTTAGGTTGATGGGTTCATGATTTACTCGGCGTTGAACTCGCACTGTTGCTATTTAGAAAAAATATTGATCCCTGACGCCTCCGCCTCACACGAACAAGAGTCGAAATTTTTTTCTGCGACAACTTCATCCTAAATTCCTCAAACGACTAACTTCAATAAATAGTTTTAAAGCTGAGAATGTAAATTTGTACATGACTGAGAAAGTAAATAATATTAATTTAGCTTATGGTTAGTGAATGGCTTCCAGTGGTCATTAACTCGTTTTGATTAATCAGTTTTGGTTCTTAAGATTAGATAAAGGTAAGACAGTTATGTTGAAGGACCACCGACCTTGCAGTTGAAAGAACAATTTAAAATGATTACCAAGATTACAATTTAACTTTAAGGTAATATTGATATTCCTCTACGATTTTCCTGTACAGAATTCGACCGAAGCTAAGGTGGTCTCCCACTCACACCACACGGCAACGCTGTGTAGGCAATGGCACTGTAAGCTGAGCAGCGTCAGGACTAGCGCCTCGTAATCATATTTGTAAGCTATGTCGGAAAGCGCGCGGCACGAACTATGTATAATGTTCTTGTTGTTTTCCTGAATGTGTACATCTCTCTATAATGAACTTATCTCGATGTCAAAATTTTACAGCCGTCGTTCAGATTACTTATCAAGTACAACACAGTTGCTTGCAATTGTAATCTCAAGTAATAATGTAACAGCTGAACCGCACAGTAAAGAAAAAGTAAATAGGTAATTTTTCTAATTTAAACATCAAAATTTTCTCACGTAGAAAAGAGCTCAAAGAGGACATGATAATTACTGCATGATCAATTTGAGGACATTTGCATAAGATGGTTTCCGTCAAAAATGAAATTGATTAAAATTTCCGTCAGGAAGAAGTTCAACAAATTGAACTCTAGGTAGGTCTTAAGAGAGTAGAAATGCACGAATCATTCAAAGCGAGAAGGTCTGTTTATCTATGCACAACGGTTTACACTTGAAAGCACAGAAAAAACAGAGACTTGTTTGACGTTATTACGAATGATGTCTGAATTCTGATGGTTGGATGCATTGCAATGATATTCGAGACATTCCTGGCTAACTGGAACGTACCTCGGGCTATGTCCGCGGCTGTCGTGGGGCCCTGCGTGCTGTACAGGCGCAAAATGACCCCTGCGCACGTCGCTCAGATCTCGCTTACCTGAACATTCTTGATCACTCGCCTGCCTGCCTGCCTGCATTTCCTCAACCCTAACAACAAGGCAAAAATTTAGTGCCTCAAAGGGTTCTTAAAGTATAATACATATGCATTTTATTTGCAGACTTTTTGTTGAGAATGAGCCTAGGCTCGAAACGTTCAGAGTAATTGTTTTTAAAGCACTTCATCTCTATTTCTTTCATTGTAAATTGCATCTTTTAAGTAATTCTATACAGCAACAGGTGATGTGTTTTAATTGGGATGGCTTGATGCAATATTTGTATGTCTTGTGTAGCGGACCTGACTCCGTGCGGGGAGACCCGGGTTCGAGTCTCGGCGCTGTTGGCGATTTTCTCTGTTGGGTATAGGAGAAAAATTCTAAGCACAATACCCCTCTCTACCCAGGTGTCTGAAATGGGTACCGGTCTTTGACCGGGGGAAAGCGTCATGGCGTCCTGGTGTTAGTTCTAAGGCATTTGAAAAACCAATGTAAAAGGTGATAGGTATCATGCTTCAATTGGAAATAAAGCATCCGTAGATGCCGATGTTTGTTTTGCTCACTTTACAATTTTGGGTCTAAAATTGTTTTAGTCAGTTTGTTTGCAGCATCCCTAATGTAAATTAATTACATGTGTACATAGAAAAACTCTCATCTCACTTTCACTTTGAATTATTTTTACAGCTTAGTTAACAGCTGTCTTCATAATTTCTTTATATGTTACGGAATATTTAGATTACTTGATGAATAATTCTAAACGTGAAGTTTACAACTGAGATACCAGCTGCAAAGCACAACGAGTATCAGAAAAGCGCTTAGAACTCACTGCGCTTACTTCTTCACAAGAAGTCTTCAATATAAATGTTCAAATTTTTCGAGTATTTGCTTAACTTTGAATAAATGATTTTTTATATTAATAGTGCTATATCCTACATTAGTAATTACAAAACTTCGGTGAAAAATACTCTTTGGACAATCAAGACATTCTCGAAGTACTGTAGTTGGACGGCAAAATGATTAGTAAGATGTACCAGCGGTATGAAAATAGAAGCTAAAAAGAGTATCCCCTAGAAATTTTTCCCCGCAGAAAACCAAATCCTGGGAAACCATGTATTAGCTTTTGCTACACTGGCGCCTGCATTGCTGATGATGTGCAAATTCTCTTGGTATAATCACAAAAATCTTTTTATTATTAAGCCTTATTCAATTTTAACTAATACTTCAACTATTACTACAAATAAAAAAAACAGAAAATTATAACTAATTTATTTTCTATTTTTGATCCAGCCACTTCTGCATTTTTATCTATAAATGGAGTTTCTTTTTTAATATTTATTCTTTTCTTCCCTTATAAGCTTCAAAAAATTCACACTTTAGGCTGAGGTGAGTTGAAAGTTAATTACCAAATTATTACCAAAATTTCCTGAAATCTGATCTAAAAAAAATTTCTAATGGGTTCCTGGCAACATTCTGAGTACAGCAGATGTTAGTTCTTAGAAGCATACAGAAATGTTTTAGGCCGCCGTCACACACAGACCAAATGGTAACGTTTCGTCATAATCATCTTCAGTCAGCGACACTACTCGGGTTTGTCAAACGCCACGAAACCGTCAGTTTTCAGCCTTAGTTTGGGACCAGTTTGGTCAAACTAAGGCTGAAATCTGATGGTTTCGTGGCCCTGGACAGACCGAGTAGTGCCGCTGACTGTAGATGATTATGATGAAACGTAACCATNTTGGTCTCCTTTTGAAGGCGGCCTTAGGTAGCACCGGTCCCGATGATTCATTTGTTCATCACCCAAAATTTCCATTCCTATGAGCTGGTAAAAGCGGGAACAGCTGGAGAATTTTTACCCTCGCCGCCATGTTCGTTTATTTGAGAAGGATCAGCGTAAAATAAAAGAGATCAATGCTTCTAATTCTAAAATAAATAGGTCAATGCTTCTAATTCTTAGCCCGGATACGTAAAACGATCAAGACACTGAAATTTTGTGACGTCATGCGAATAATAAAATATCATCATATACATGTAGGATATATAATATCTATACATTTTCTTATTCATAATATTATTGCTATATTATACAAATAATGATATATATTATAAGGTATTATAAGAATTGCAGTTATCCCAAAAACACCTATAAGTACACTGTGTCAAAAAAGGAATATCCATTCGTTCTGTAGAGATTGTTTTCATTGTTGAAAATCTTATTTGAACCGAAAATACAGTTATCGTACAAAACCTTTTTAGTTCAAATACTTTTTTGCAATTTCTGAGGTAAATCATTACGAAACTGATATTATTCAAAAACCATTTGAATGTTTTCGTTTCATACTGACTGTTTTAAATGTTGAATCTTTGCGAATGGGAAAACAAAGTACTGTAGATAGGAGTTTAAAGCAGCGCTATTGTTTTACGTACGTAAAAGCGGAGAGATTGAACCACTTGATCAAGTAATTTAAATGGAAGGTATTAAATTCCTTTTAACGACACGAAACGACATTTCTAAAGAAATACACGAAAAGTCAAATCGAAAAATATGACGTCGGCTCGAAAATTCATGGTATGCAGACGAACTTCGTGAGCAACGTAATCATTTCATTCATGGGTTCGTTGTTGTAGCACGTGCAAGTGTGAATGCCGAGATTTCTTTTCTGCAATAAATTTGATTCCATTTGTCTTTCGTTACTGGATGTCAGCAAAATCCTTCATTTGTGGTTGACACAATCAAGCCCCGTGACACATAACTAAGCGTTCGCCAAAACGAGCAGCCCCACCTTCGCTCAAAATCCAAATGCGCAGACTGAGAAATGACCGTTGTGCCCCAAGCATGAATCCCCTCTTTAAGCTTCAAAATACGAACGAGGTCCTTCATGTCATTATTATAAATTGTGCTCTGTGAATCATCGGAAACTCTGCGCCTAACTACGGCTGGCCGACGCTTTTGTTTACGATGATGGCCGTAGGTGCTGCCGTTCAATTTACGGCCGAGGGCAATTTGCCTGCCTTGCACTCCACGGAGCAGCTGCGTGCCGCAGACGTTATTACCGAAAATAAAACTGAACTCTAATCTGTCCCCGACGTCTTTGCGCTAATTGGCACAAATTTTTTGAACGGTATCTGAACGGGATGAAAAAAACAAGAACTAGAGTAAAACGAAATATTAGGGTCTGCTAGCGTTACGTAACCAGCACATATGATAGTGTGGTTACAAAAATATTTAGAAATTGAAGCAAAAAAATAATTCAAGCCGGCCTTCAGGTGGTTAACACGAGTATTGGTTGTCTGAGGTACATACCTAGAAAACGCATGATATATGAAGATGGAGTTCTCTGAAATCTAACTTTAAGAAGAAGAACCAGAGTCACTGTCAAGATTATGCTAAAAATCTTTTTCCTGTCCTAAAAACACTTTCATAAACAAATACTACCACATGCTTCCAAAATAATTACATCATTCAATGTTACTTCAAACGAAGTAACTAATTCAATGTTACCTGACGTGTTTATGCATATTTCTTTAGTCTTCAAATGCACGACTGCCAGCTGACAGCAGTTGTATATTGGCAGTGCGAGTCTTTAATTGTTCTTATAAAGTGTTCTCAGCACAGAGCCTCTTTTCACACATTAAATATAATCAAAACCTCTTAACTCATTTACTGAGCAAACATTTTTTTATTGATGGCCAGGCTTTTAAGAATTATAATTCAAATATTATAAGCTCAGCCCATAACGCATCTAGCCCGCGAATTTTGGAATGTTCGCATGTTTAGTTTCTAACTGTATCTTAAATTCAGCAACTAAATGAGTGTAATTGAACAGGAAAATGGTCGATTTCTTCTTTAAATACTTTAAATACATTTTTACTTTAATTAAATTTTGTGTTTATTTTATGTTTTAACTAATTTCGCCTTATTAAATGCTAGTTTTGTAGAGATCTTCAGGTATAATAGTTTCATTCGGATTTATCAAAGCATTTACCCAGGTGTCGGAAATGGGTATCGGATAGATCGGGGGTAACCGTCATTGCGTCCTGGTGTTAGTTATACGGCATTTGAAAAACCAATGGAAAAGATGATATGTATCAGGCTTGATTGGAGTAAAACATCCTTTTTATGGTAGACTCATGTGACGTCCAAAACGTTTACTTTCTCATCAACATTTTTATAGCGATACTAGTGTTTTACCCTCGTGTGTTGCGACCATAACGAAATGGTCGACATGACGAGTGTTGGTCCCTGAAGCGAATTATGTGGCTGAAATGAGGTGGTCGACACTACGAGTGCTGGTCGCCTGAGGCATATGCAGTGACAATAGTGAGGTGGTCGACACTACGAGTGCTGGTCGCCTGAGGCATTTGCAGTGACAATAGTGAGGTGGTCGACANGAATTTTGGAATGTTCGCATGTTTAGTTTCTAACTGTATCTTAAATTCAGCAACTAAATGAGTGTAACTGAACAGGGAAATGGTCGATTTCTTCTTTAAATACATTTTACTTTAATTAAATTTTGTGTTTATTTTATGTTTTAACTAATTTCGCCTTATTAAATGCTAGTTTTGTAGAGATCTTCAGGTATAATAGTTTTATTCGGATTTATCAAAGCATTTACCCAGGTGTCGGAAATGGGTATCGGATAGATCGGGGATAACCGTCATTGCGTCCTGGTGTTAGTTATACGGCATTTGAAAAACCAATGGAAAAGATGATATGTATCAGGCTTGATTGGAATAAAACATCCTTTTTATGGTAGACTCATGTGACGTCCAAAACGTTTACTTTCTCATCAACATTTTTATAGCGATACTAGTGTTTTACCCTCAAAGGCGTGTATTGCGACCATAACGAAATGGTCGACATGACGAGTGTTGGTCCCTGAAGCGAATTATGTGGCTATAATGAGGTGGTCGACACCACGAGTGCTGGTCGCCTGAGGCATATGCAGTGACAATAGTAAGGTGGTCGACACTACGAGTAAACCTAGAACGACTGAATGGAAAGAAATAGAAAACAAATTACCAAAACTCACGCGAAAACATGATGCCTAATGCAATACTGCAAACTTCCTGTTCCGAACATGTAAAAGTCAGTGGAGAGTGATGACCCAATGAGAGGAATGCGATTACGTGATATTTGTGAAGCGCAGCACCAATGCATCGTCGATAGCCCATCAACTGTCCAGCTATCACTCTCTTATTCTCTCTGCTATCGGAAATATTAGTTTTCACTAGATATTTCATACTCAATGCATTGATTTCATACACTGTGACTTCCACTACTTGTATTCCTTCCCTTCTACTGAGTTTTACGCGGTAAATTTAAAATGTCAGTTTATCCTAAACTCCAGTTGATTGTGAAAATAATAGGACCTCAAATTTGTACTGTGGTCATAGGTACTGAGAGCTAGTCTTCGTTGCCGCAACATCGCAGAAACTTGACAGAGCCCCAGGGTATGCGGGGCCCGCAGCTGACCAAACACGAGCACCACTTGCACGGCCACCTGAGACAACTTCTTAGCACGGGCTGCTGAGCGAGCTACACCTTCCTCTGTCGCATGTTCTACGAACCTGAAAGGTAATTCAGCCACTAAACGTGCAACCGAGCCGAAACATTAAATCTATACGAAGTTGAGCCAGTATTTTTGATTTTTCAAGTTTAAAGTCATTTTCGAAGCATAAGATTCACAGTATTGTATTCGTACTGTCTATACAATATCCAGAGAGCGACAATCTATGTCTGATTTCTGAAACTTTTTGCATTAAATACTTTAGACTTCTTAAGAGTGGAAGTAAATTGCGAATAAATGACACAGTTAATACTCAAAATTATACGAGCCACCTCAATGGGCAAAGTACTAACTGCTATTAATTAAATGATGGGATATTGTTCGGACGCTACCGATAGGTGATTATGCCTCCGCAACGTTGAAAATATTTTCAAAGTAATGTTATGCATCAGAATCCTTGAAAATCTTCCAAGTGCATTGGGAACAAAACAAGGAAGACACGACGGGGTCGAGCAAGCGCCCTAATTTTAATCCCACCACACCTAGCGTGGTTATCCACATGTCAAAACATAATTTCAATGAAGGAGGTCACACTGGAATTCAATTCTGAAGCCATCCTGCAGGTGCGAATAAGACATTTTTCCCGACCAAAACGAGAGTAAAACGAAACTTTACCTCAGCACTTCTTCTACCCGCTTCCCATAGCTTTTGCCCTGACATTTACCGTTTGGAAATCATGACAGAAAAGTGATTGAAATAAAAATTCAGTGGTAAAATGATAATTTACTCATTTCGAGCTGGGCTCACTGCCAGCTAAAATCTTGGAAGAAACACAAAGATTAAGTACATTGTTGCAATCACGCCAGCAAAAAGTACAAAACGAGACCTATAGGATGAACGAACTGACAAAAATGCACAAAACGTGTTCGAAGGGTGCAGACGAAAAAGCACAAAACGAGTCCTAGGATGGGTAAATATACGAAAATGTACAAAAAATGTTCTAAGGAGCGAAATCGGACTGAAAGGCGCGAAACGAGTCTTAAAAAGAGCAAACGGACGGAAACACGGAATGTGTCCTGGGATGAGCAAACGGACGTAAATGCACAAAACGTGTACGAAGATGTGCAAATTGACGTAGAAACACAAAAAGAATCTTAGCAAGCGCAAGCTAACGAAAATGCATAGAACTAGTCCTAGAAAGCGCAAACTGACAAGCATGCACAAAACGTGTTCAAAGAGGGGAAACCTGACGAAAAATTACAAAACGTGTTCTATAAAGCAAATCGAACGAAAACACACGAAATGTGTTCTAGGAAGAACAAACGAACGAAAACGCACGAAACGTGTCCTAAAAAGCAGAAACGGATGAAAACACACGAAACGAGTCCTAGAAAGCGCAAACTGACGAAAAAACTCATAACGTGTTCGAAGATCCGAAATCGGACGAAAACACACGAAATGTTTGGAAGCCATGTTTGAACTGGAACGAAAGAAGAATCATCAAAATGTTAGAAGCTATTTATAAATTTGGACGTGAATATGCTTACACATGGTTTACGCAAATTCACATTTGTGCAATTTCATTTTCCTCAAGTTGCACACAAACGAGAGCTTGTAGAGAAAAACTAATTTAAGATTTGAAATCAGCGCCTAAAACTCCTTCAGAATCAGTTAAAATACCCAATGCAACTTAAAGTTACTGAAAAAGTGTACCCCAGTGTTATTAATGCAAGTTGAGTTTGTTTGTCAAATCTCAGTCAGGTTGAAATATGCTGTAAAATGTATGAGGAAATAATAGAATCTAGATTACATAAATAGATCTTCCTTTCTAGTATTATGTGAGGGCATTTCTCTTATTCTTTTTTACCGGTGCCAGCGTGATTTAAAAATTGAAAACGATCTTGAATAATTTCGAGAAATTCACCGACTAAACGGGAAGGGTGAGTTCTAAAAAGGAAAAAATAATTATCAAATCAAAATTTTGTTATTGGTCAATTACGTGAGTCTTTTGATTTCTGGGAAAATTAAAACAAAACTCGATGTGTCAAAAAACAAATAGGGGAGAACATTGAGTCATTCGCTCAATTAAATTTTCAGAGCGAATGATAAAGTGAGGAACAAGCTTTGAATGCGAATATTTCCCTTGAAGGAAGGCTTTAAAAAAAGAACCCTGAACATTACGAATTGTGATTGTAGATTCACTTAAATATGTTAAAAGCTTGAAAAGTATTATTTCTGACTGATCAAACTTTAAAGAGATTACTGAACCAATTCTGAAATACACAGGAAGCGTTGAAAATCCTTCAAATAATTTCTTCCAAGCACTTAAAATTTGAACATTATTTTCGATGATCGACATCAACGTCTTTTTGTAACTGGATCGAGTCATGGAGTTCTACATAAATCGCCTAAAATTACCAAATAAAATTATAAACACATTGGTTTCTTGATAAGTCTCTGAGGCATATCGTGCTCTTGACTTCAATTTAGCGAAATTCCTAGTCTCAATTTGAGCGTTTTCAAGTGCAATAATTGTTGACAAGCCAATCGTGAATCTAGTCCTCTAGATACTAAATAATGATTTTAACATGCCTCGTTTGCCATTAAAAAGCTTTTTACCAGTGAACCTCTGAATGTAACTATTGAGACTCTTGAATTATTTGTTTGTTGTTTTCAATACTGTAATATGTCTAAGCCAGATTTTATTCCAGACGTTACTTCAGCACTCGGTTGAATGTTTTCCATTTGCGATAAGTTTCATCAACAGTTAGTTAGACTGTTGTGTTATGTGATTACCTCTAGTACAGACTTTTGCTAATATTTCTTGTTTTCTAGGAGTAACAGTGACTTAATCATTGTACTCAAAAACTTAAACAGGCTTTGTATAAACGGTACATTCTTACTGTTTCAAAACCGATCTCATCGTTTTCTTTTCCTTGATTATTCGAATTAAAAAAACACTCTAAGATTACCTTTACGACGGAAACATAACTTTGTAATAAATAGCATATCAATCTTGGACTCCCCAATTATCAAATATGAGAACTGTTTTCGTCGTTCCCTTTTTCTTGCAGAAGCAGTTTCATTGGCCTCGGTCCAAATTTCTCTAGCTTTTGCTCTTTTTGAGTTAACCCTTTCGTTTCTGCTCGGACATATGTGCCTTACCAAATATTTTTAAAGTCCAGAGGGCTATACATGTCCCAGAAACGTGTTATATTATAACTAAAGAGACAGATATAAGTTCAGCAACTATTCGCACCCCTTTTCTGTTATCTATTGCGCAATCTCAAGAGAGCAATAGCGCTCAGTTAATCAGCCATTACTGATGATGTCATTTTTTCAAGTTTTTAAAAAAATTTTCCAGGTTTTTCAACACATGTTTTTAAATTTTTCAAAGAGCAAAATTGTTGTAAAACTATAAAAGAAATATACATTCAAGATTGTTTGAACCCTACATTTCGTGACTGTCTACTGGAAAATAATCATCCCAGTACACGTTAACTAACATGTAAGCTGGGACACCAGTGTGCCAACGCTATAATTCTTATACATATAAAATAAATTATCATTTTGCCTAATCTGTTTCTATATGGGTAATGGAGCTGAAACATGTATTTTTACCAGTCTAAATCAATTTCGTGAAAGCCGACTCAATAGGGTTGAAACTAACGTTAGCTAGAATCTGTTGTTTAGGGCGTTTGCAGTATGCTTTAAATTTACGGAATTTCAGGAATTTGATTTTCGAAAAAAAAAATTCTACTCAATTGGGTCTCCGTTTCAGATTTTCGAACGAGCTGTGGTGAAAAATCTGCTGAATAGACACTTTCTCCCAACTTCACCTGGATCTACCGATAGCAAAAATCAGATATTTTGTGCACTTCCTATTTCAGTCACAAATCGAAGAAAATAAAAATAGACCTGCACATATTTCGACTTACATTTTTCAATGCAAATTGATTTTCGTGGGTTTGTTTTAGTTAATCATACTCGTATCCACTCTTTCTTCAACTATATAAAGTTCGAGAAGCCTTGCTTTCCTTATTGATTTATCAACTGTTGGAAACAGTGTACCTATGAATACGCTGGTTCTGCCACAAGAGCGCTATCTGTTCGCAGTAGAGCATGCTGGTATTAGCTTAAATTCTTCTCTATTCTTTGCCCCGCTATACCAGTCAGCTATCTACTCTCATGTCGTAAATTCTAACCCTATAAAATTCGATTTAAATATTTTATTTTCAGCTTCCAATAATTCCGATCTATTCATTGTAAAGTCAGTCTATATAGTAAAACGCAACTCTCACTTTAATGGTACTCAGTCTGCTAGTCTGTTACCACTTAAGCGTTTTATATTTTTTCACCATTGACTCTGAGCGCAAAATATTCTTTGCCGTTGTTTCATATCTTTTAGCGATAACAACTCATCAAATCGAAACGTTTCATTTTAACGATCAACCTTCTTTAGAGTAGAACTTTCTCATTCAAAGCCTTGCTCCTCGCTTCACCATTTGCACAAAGGGCAATCCCATGCAGCCTGTTGTTTGTTCAAAAAAGTTTGCACCTACTTGATTTATTGAAGATATAGAAATGAATTAACAACCCTATAGTGACCTCATAAAACTACGGCGGTTATTCATTCCCTGAAGAGTTACAACTTTACACTCACGAAACCATTAATTAACCATAGCGCTCACAAATTGATGTCAAATACAGAGCTGAACTGCACGAGTATTCTGAAATGCACACTCAGGAGCGATGCAGGGTGCTGCTGTGTGATTGATGCAAGGATTCCAGGCCGTTAGAACGCAATGTGAATTAACCCTGTTCATCAGAGCAATGTAAATTAAAAGTATTTAATCTACACGGTTCACATTTGTGCTCGTTCACTGATTAATAACCATTTTTAATGAAAAGCATGTACTTGCATGATACTGACAAGTAACGCGATTAATGTCATCTCATTAACATGATGCAATCAATACCATCTCATGAACGTGATGGGGGAACTGGTTGGTAAACCATCAAAACTTGAGGATTGACATGAATTACGCGCTTTCACATGATTCACTTTCAGAAAAAAACGAGTAAGCTAGCACACAAGGTTGCAAATGCCGACGCTTCCACGTCCAACGCCATTTTAAAATAAGGGAAATTCCCTCTCATTTGTCAAGACGATCTTTGACAGCACTCAGCAGAGACGATGTTCAATAGCAGCTGGTTCCAAAAATTGAACATTCTAACTGGAAAGAAGTTTAGCCTTTCTGAAATGTTCTCTGATGAATTTCTGGTGGGTGGTTATTATCCACGTCGAACAGTTTTCGAAGGCTCAAGTCGTCAAAACCACAAAAATATTTGTAGGGCTCGCTTAGATGATCTCGCTGTCTCCTTTGTTCGATGGAAATGAGTTCAAGCCCCTGAAGACGCCTTTCAAAGCTCAGATTACGAAGTTCTAGAGTCATTTTCCTTGCTTTATGCTGAATCTCTTTATTACGTCGATATCTCGGTGTTTAGTTGGAGACCAGAGTGGCTCTGGAAATTTGAAACGTGAGAGGTGAAGAGCCTTTTGTATTATATATTACGTGGGCAATACCCTGTCCTTTGATTTAAAGTTCTTAGCTGTGAAACAAAGAGTTCAGCATGAAATTTTAGCACTTTTTTACTTCTCTGCTCGCTAGTCATGCTTGAAGTATTTGGTGATAGAGGCATCAAGATCTCTTTTGTTGCTACACAGCTTCAATGAGAGTACTATTCATAATATATGAGAACTGCCAATACCTATTTTAGACTTGCTTCAATGAGCACTTGTTGAAGCACATTTAATGATGAAGTAAGGAAAGTCAGCATGAGGCCGAACAACTTTCCCGTACAGCCAGAAATATAGAAATGCTAAAGAAACAACTATGAGTTATTTTGGAAAAAGCAAACGAATGAAAAACGTGCAGCCAACGGAAAACTCATCCGAAGAGGTAAGCGATAGCTTAAAAACTTCAGTACTTTGAGTTAAATTAGTAGGTTTAGATTTAGAAATACACATAATCAGAACCATTGCCGCACAATAAGATAAATATTAATAAGTAACAAAAGAAATTAACTGTTGGGGTAAAGCTAAATTGGATCAATGATTGACGTGGGATTGTGAATGAAATCTAAGCAAGATCTCCTCAAAGTCTCTGTTGAAAGTTCCCTCTGCTCCTCAAATTTGTGAGCTCTAACTGCTCAAGGGGAGAATAAAATCCAAAGTCTAAAGAAATTTATTTAAGTCACTAAAGTTGTGAAACTTACATTTTAAGCGTAATATTTATCAGATGTAGGACAGTAAACCATTTTGCCTGAAATAATTTAGATCTAATTACATAAAAGATTGTATAAGACGCAGAAAAACAGCGACGCTTAGAAAGGAGCACGAAGGTAGTACTAGTACTAGGCAGGGCGAGAATGGATGAGACTAAACCTTGCCGTACATGGAGAGGCGTACATATATTGGTGTAGCTGAGGAGGTAAAGCGTGGGGATGCTTCACTATGTACGGACTTGATAGGCATAACTGGTGAATGGTGAATTATAAAAATTCAATTCTAAATTGAGGGGTGAACGAAACTAAGAGATAAAGGTAATAGAAATACTATTATTTGTATTTGTTCACACGAAGGAATGTCGAGAGCCTCGCAACGGCTTAACATTTCGTAGGAAACCTCAGAGAGAAGCACTTGAGCAGTCCTGAACCTGAGGGATGGTGCCTATCTAGTCTGTGATAGGAAATAAGAGGTATTCTTTTGATAGCACAAACCGAGAATGTGTGTTTACACTGCGGTACTATATCACTCTACGCATTATAGATCAGAAATTTGTTCATAACGGGAGTACGTAATCAGTTAAAATATAGAGCGCTATTATATTAAATGAATCAAATTACATAATATTTCGTACATTAATAGAAACGCATTATTGTAACCAACTGGTGAGTGTAACAACATCATCTTGAGCAATTTTCAAATGTCAGGGGCTTTGTCCAAGCTTTCACTTCATTACTTTCCATCTTATCAAAATCAAAACTATATAACTATTCTGCTAGTTCCTTAGTTAGTCCGTCCGTTACGCTTGTTATATCTCAGGATGTGCCTTGTAAAGTGAGCGCCGCCGGATGTCTTTATCTCGCTAGGGTTCGCATGTCTCAAAGCCGAAAGCGTCCTTAACCGTCGGAAGTGACCGACGGAAGTCCTTTGTAGTGTTTTGCCTTTGCGACCTTTACGAGCACCGGAAAGTCTTTGTTTGACTTCCGGCACGACTAGTTTTTAAGGAAGATCTGTCACCGATCTCACCAGTACAAGATTAGAAACGTTGCTGTGCGTTTACTTTTCCTTCTCCTTAGTTTTCGGCTAAGAAAACTGAAGTTGCTGCTTTTGCTACAATACCTCTTGTAGTGCCGAAAAAAACGACACTACAACGCTCTTCCGAGTTTGTGATAGCATGGATACCGAATTCCTCAGTGTAACATTAAAAGATGGCTTTTGCAAGCATTGATATGTTTGACATTTTATCTGGATAGGTTAGGTTAGCATAGGTTAGGTAATGTTGACGGAATTTTTTCACGGATCTATGATTTTTTATGTTTGACATATTATTAGGATAGGTTAGGTTAGTATAAGTTATGTTAAGATAGGCCATGTTGGGTTAGGATAGGTTATGTTGAATTAGGAAAAGTTATGTTGGGTGAGGATAAATGATCTCGGGTTAGAATACGTTATTTTGGAATTATTTTACGGCTCCACCTAGATTCTAATGATGTTGACCGTAAGAGAACCGAATCTTACATACAAATCTGTCAGATATATAAGTTCGGTAAGGATAGCTTCGGTTTTAAGATGGTTTGGGTTAGGATAGGTTAAGTTAGGATAGGTTAGGTTAGGTAATGTTGACGGAATTTTTTCACGGGTCTACGGTTTTTTATGTTTGATATATTATCAGGAAATGTTCGGTTAAGATAGGATAAGTTAGAATATGTTCTGTTAGAATTTATTAGATGATGTTGACCGAATTTTTTCACGGGACCATCTAGCTTAACGATGACATTGTCCGTGGAATTTCCACGAGTCCAGCTAGTTTATTATAAGGCGAGAATGAGTATTTCATATTCACTTATAATTTAGTGCATTTTCTAAGACGCAAACAGTGATTTAAAAGAAAATTTAAAACCGTCGAGTGCCGTCTTGAATCAGAATCAATTTCTCGTTTCAAATTGAATGGGTTTATCAGTGGAAAATTACACTTTTGTGTATTTTCAATAAAAACACACTTTAAGCAATTCAACACACTTTATTTACCATAAGTAATACATCAGTAGGTCGTTTCTTACGGCTACTACAATGGACATATTTAAGTATAGCTACTCGTGGGCCCGAATAAGTTCAGCGACTTCAAGAGCATCCTATCATCAACGCTATTTCAAGGTGTAGAATTATGTTTAACCTACTTCACTCAATCAAGTTGCACACTAGACTTATCAATGAATAGGTTCGCTCAAGATTTGATGCTTAATTTTTCCAGCAATAGTTCACATGAGCTGGATGAGAACAGAACAGATGTTCTAGAAAAGACACAAGATCAGACTTAAGATCTATGCCATCAATCATGGTAAATTACCCTATCTATTCCGTATTTTAAAAATGGAGAAATGAGCGCCCGATAAAATGTTTTCAAAGCTTTTTCAGATTATAATATTTTTGAGGAATCCTACGGGTTGTAATATTCTAGTACTGATTATATATTATAATGCCCAGGATTTTATAAGAAATGGTTTCTTCAATTTCACAATCATCAATCTTATACGTGGAAGAGATGCTTTCCGCTTGTAAGAGAATGTAATGTTTTTTGTTTTATCGATATTGAGGCTAATTTTTTAGCTTTGAGCCACATTGAAGCCATATGTAGCTCGTTATTTATACTTTCCGAAATTAAGATGGGATGTTCCATTATAAAGGGCCGTAGAAAGCGAGCTGTTGTCTGTAAAAAGCATGAATTTTAAAAATAAAGTAAGTTCAGCTATTTCGTTAATAAAGATAGAAATAGGAGAGACCCAAAAATAGATCCTTGTTGTACTCAATGGGTAATTGTCAGTAGTTCCGATTGTGCATCGTGAACGGGAACGTATTGCTTCCGATTTGTTAGGTATGATTTGAACCAATGTGCAACTCCTCTAATGTCATAACGGTAGAGTTTCGAGAGCAAAATTTTATTGTCTACCCAATCGAATGCTTTTCAAAAGTAAAGAAACATGGAGAAAACAAGCTTTTTTCATTTATACTGGAACTGAAATGAATAATGAATAGTTGATAACGTAAAACTTTGCCCTCAGGAGGGTGGGAGAATCAAGGGGCGTACGAACAAGATGCCGCTTACACATAAAATTCGGAGGGGCCATGTCTACTCGGCAACGCAATGTTAGACGTGACGCCAACCATCGCAATCTTTTCTCCCACCGCGCAGAAGAACGAAAAATTGTTCGTAACCCTTTTGAGCCCTGGTACTTTGATGCTTAAGGGAAAGGTTATCAACACACTAAACTATCCAGGGAATAAGAAAAACATGGGTCATTTCCTATTTAGGAAAAAATATTTATCCCCATAACCGATAGTTTAAAGAATAGAATTCCTCAAGCTAAACTATAAAGAAATAGCTGTGGGAATGTGTGTGGGCCAAGGAACAAACTGTGAAAAATTGGGTGTAGCAATTTTTTTTAACATATCAGCTTTACGCCCAGGCGCCAAAACATCGATGCACGAGCTTCTGTTCGTTCAGACATTTTCATGAACAAAAACGAGAGTGAATTTCATTGTTTTAATAACGTTAGCCCATACAATGACTGAAGCATGCAGGCTTGTGGCATGTAAGAAACAGGATTTTAAGAGTCTGGAATGTCTAGCTCTACCATTCTTACAGTCGAAACATTTTTTATCACTGAACACGAAGTCATTTGTTTAATTTGTTCCAAAGAACCTTTGACATAGCTAGTCGTTTTCCCTTCTAGAAATCTAAGAGTTGCTCACACTTTTCACTCTTGAATGAAGAAAGGTTTAATTTTATTAGAAAGTCGCTTGCTGTTTTTTCACTTGCATTTACTTCCCTAATTAGTGCTCTTAACAACTTCTTTATGTTTTCGTTTGCGAGTTTTTGTGACAAGAGGAAGATGATTTTGGGGAGGCGAGAAGTTCGAGTAGAGCTACATCTTCGAGGACGATCTCGGTTGTTCCAAGTTCGCCGAACAGAATTAGGAGCGCGCTCACCGATTTTACAATCTCCGATTTTATCGTGCTTGCAAGACGTGAATAAACAATAGCTCACTCTCATGATATAAAAAAATGATAATTACCAGTAAATTCAATAAAAATAAAAAAGATAAGACCTTCCTCAAGATTCATGATTTTTAGTTAGAATAAGATTGGTTTGAAAAACATTTCTACTCGTTTTGAAAATGGTTTGTCTATGTTTGTCGGCACCCTGTAGCCAAAAACACCGAGTTTCTAAAATAATTCGTCAGTCGAAAATGCTGTCCGCAGAAAATGTTAAGAAAAAAGTGATCAACCGAAACAAAGACAGTAAAATGAAGTTCAGAAATTTGGGATAGTATGATACATGATTCTTCTCAAGAAAAGATGAATCAGTAGCAAATTTAAAACGTTTGAACAAAAGTTATGTCCGATATTTAGAACGGATGTTTAAAATTATAATTGTCAGTTATTTACACTCTGATATAAGCGTAATATATTTCTGTGACTAAACTACACGATTTTCTTTCCGATTATCTCCGTCACGTTCATATTTTCCATAAAAACTGGAGTTCATGTTTGTCCCACCTACATAAAGATCAAATAAGAAATGTGCCAGTACACGAGTTTCATACAGGTGTCAATGCAAGTGCGTCAGCAAAATCTATTCAGAACACTTATGGGGATGACGTAGTGAATGGAAGAAGTTGCAGGTGATGGTTTTCTCGTTTCCGAAATGGTAATTTCAATTTAAAAAATTTGCAGAAAAGTCGTTTAAGAACACTTGATTCCAATCAGTTGAATGTTCTTGTGTCCGTAAATGCTACTGATACCACTGGGAAAATTACAAGACGGTTAGACGTGGTTCATAACAACCTGTTTTTGATTTTCACTTGTTCCGAGGCCTACAGTACCATTTTAGTGTACGACGTGAGAAGAAATTGAAAAAGTTGAGTTGTTCAATTCATATTTTGATTCTAAGCCTACAGTATTTTACAAGCGAGGCATTTATAATCTTGTTGTAAAATGGAATGAGGTCATTGAAAGCAATGGAGAGTATGTTAATGAATAAACGTTATGCATAATAAATCCAGAGCAATCGACTATTAAATTTTACCCAAGACCTTTAAATCGGACATTACTTTACCACCAACCTGATACATTAAAGTTTTACCAGCAATTGAGTTTACAGTTCTAATAAAAAATATCATTGCTTAGTTTTTCAGGATTATTCAAGAATAGAAAAAACACATGCATTCTCATATACACTATATATACTTGATGCCAAAACATAATGTTAACAGCATTCATAGTTTATTTTCATGATTTATTTGCTTTACATGAGAGAGAAATTAGAAGATTACGAGACATCTTTCTCTAATGACATCGCGACTTATGCTAACACAGTCGAGAGAGAAAGAACCCGACGAGAATACAAAACAGCTCATTGAAAGAAGAGGCCAGCCCACAGAACAAGCGAAGTCCTCACTGTGCTTCAAGCTCATTACAGTATTCCGCAATTTGATCTGTGTAGTCTTTGCAATACGAAAGTCAGTTACATCGTTTGTAGAGATGGATGAATTAAAATTATTTCATCGATATCAAAAGTTGAAACATTCATACCCAAGTATAATGAGTAGGGCTGTGACAATATGCTCTATTTATATTGTCACAGCCCTAATAATCACCCACATACGCATCTATGTGATTTGTTATAAATCACACACATGGGATTTAATACAATGTGTAAATACAAGTGTAAATCACCAACATACACATGTGTGTGATTATAAGGGCTGTGACAATATGTTTAGAGCATATTGTCACAGCCCTAATAATGATTCCATGTTATAGAGCAGGCGGATGCTGGGTGAACTACACCCACTTACGTCGTTTTCAACTCATTTTGAGCGTCTTCGATACAACGCAGTAGCACTTCCGTTAATACCTAAACAATTGGATTTGATATACAACTTTTTTTTCTTGAATCCGAGTATTTGTTCGTGCAGAGAAGCATGAGGATAAATTAAATGGCTTAAATTATTGTAGAGCAATCGTGTGTTTTTTGAGAAACAAGCTTGAAGGTCTACTTAGAAGATGGATTTTAGCAGTTTACCATTTCAAAAGCTGGCATGTTAAGTAGCTGAAAATTAAACAGGAAGCCATTCCAAGCTGTGTAAGAATTTGGTTCAGTGTACTAATCTACCAAGGCTTTAATTACATATTCTGTGGGGTGATTAATATGCGCAAATATGCGGGGTTTGTGGGGTGATTAATATGCGCAAATATGCGGGGTTTGTGGGGTGATTAATATGCGCAAATATGCGGGGTTTGTGGGGTGATTAATATGCGCAAAAATCTGATTGAGACGTTCCGTCTCATCTTGGATTGATGATCAATCATAAATTTGTAAAGGTTTACTAAACAAAGTTTTAACTTTTGATTTTTTAAACAATAGAACGAAAGAGTTTAAAGACTTATTCCTGAGTCAATTGGTTCGGTAGTTACATCTATTTGTCAATGAAGCTCAGAGTCGAGAAGTAATATGACAGAGGTTTTTCACGTCAATAACTAAAATAACTAATACAGGCCTTGAAGTTAGAAGTTGCCATTTTGAATTAAGTACGGTAAGATAATTTAGGAACCCTTACCATAATAAAGGTGTTCCCACGAGAAGAAGTAAAAAGGCACCATTTACGCATTGCAGAATAAATGGAATAGAGACAGGCACTGGGCATGTCTCCCATGCCTTGCGCATAGAAACTTCAACACTGAAGAAGTTTACGACACAAGATATAAGTAGAACATAGCAACAAGAGTTGAAAAAAGGATGGCAGTGAACTAAGAAAAGATTGAACGTATGATACTTAAATTGATAAGTTATTTTTAAGTCTCCTTAGCAGTAACAAAGGCGTTCTAAATAGAGAAAGAATGAAGGCACCATTTAGTGTGGAGTTAAGAGAACGTGGAATCTACGAACAAGGTGTATCCCTACACAAGAACCCCTGCGCAATGAAACAGTAAGTTGAGAAGGGAGACTTCGACACAAGAAAAAAATTGAAGAAGAAAGTCAGAGGTGCCGAAGAACACAACAGTGAACCGAAAAAAGATGGTCCTTAACAAAATAAAAAACAGAATTTATTCCAACAAATAGAAGGCCCATCTAACACTCAGCTCGGGACCTAACATTTTCTTCTTGGGAATGCTAATTCACATAGACACAATAGCTCTATCCTTCTGATGGGTAGTCCGAATAACAAAACTAAAAACTTATTCTGCTTCAACAAGAATGAGGCCTTGCTAACTTTTAGCTCAGGACCTCATATTTTCCCGAGAGAGCGCTAATTTCCATAGATACAACAGCTGTATCCCCTGAAGGGAAAAGATTGCAAGTTAAGGCCTATTTGAACAAACATAATTCTAGATTTGACATGAAATGTTTTGAGAACTAAATCTTTCAAATTATTCACACGGAAATCTCTCAACGGAAGAGGGCAAATGGGGAACACGAGACACTATCATCATGAATAAAGATTTTCCCTTAGAAAAGAAAATAAAGTGTCTTTCGCGCACGTCTTGAGAAGGCAGTACAACTCTTAAAGGGAGAGATAAAGTTAGATTCAGTGGTTTTACGCTGAAGGTACCATAAGCAACAACTTTTGCTCCGAAAAAAATGGGAAAAATAAAACGTTAAATGAACGGAACTAGAAAGCAGAAAGCTCAACTTTGAAAGAGAGCTCGACAATACATCAACGAGTATTTAAATGCTTAAATAACAACACAAAAATGAGTTTAACCATTGTAGAATATACTGTCTCAATTAAAACATGAAGAGAAAAATGTTGTCAAACATTTTCTGGGGCTTCTGAGAAATTGTCACCTTAGAAAGAACAATACGAACGACGTTATATGATGAATGCTTTCAGATTCTCATTTTTGCTGAAACAGTGTTCGTTGAGGACGCTGTAAGTAATCATAATACAACTGCATCTTGTCTTAGCAACAGCTGGCACAAAAATAGCTATTGCTGCATTCGAACAACACATTTATTTATACACCTCGATCCCAACTTATGCTCTGAATTGAATTTAGTTGAAAAGTGGAGATTAAAAAATCTTGACGACTAGAAACCCGATAATTTCCCCCTGAAATGGGAAATTTTCTCTGAGGAGAAAATGAGTTTACTGCAGTTGAGGTTTTAAAAGAGAATTCCAAGATGTCAGTTTACACTCTGTCCACTTTCGATGCTTGTAATTCTATAATTCTAGAGTCATGCTAACTCCAAATCAAAAACAAGAATTGAGTATTATCAAATGAGCATAAATTTAATGCAAATCAGAGTTTTATACCAAAGAACGAAATACGTCGTAAACAAGTCGCGTGGAGAACTCACCTCACACAAGGGAGCAGGATTGAGACAGCAGACTAGAAAGAAAGACTGTGAAATGTACATTCATTATTTGGGACCAAAACAAGACCGACTAATTGCAACATCGACATTGGCTGCTCCGGCGTTAGCGCCACTTCCAGCCAAAACCCAAGACTTCCCTCAGTTGCTCGCGCGCACTCGTGAGGGTAGGAGTGACGCTTATTGAACTAGTTCTTCAAAGCCAGCGTGTGGTTTATGCCCGGTAAGGGGAGAATGCAAACGAAATAAAATAGCGTCTGATTAACACTAGTTAATGCACTCGTGGGAGCAACAGTGAGACGATGGAACATATAGCAGTGACAAAAGTGAGGGTACGCTCCATTCCGAGATTTTATCTTAGAGTAAAGAACTCAACTAGTTCTTCTTCTAAATGCAATACTCCTTGTAAAAATAAACATCATTTAGGTTTTTTCCGTGATCGTGCTTGCTTCAGACTTTTGAATCAGCAACATCAACGCTTCTCGTGGTAAGTGTGATCTGGTTTGTCACCTCGCTTCATTCCCCTCAACGACAATTTAGTGTCATTCTGACAAATGATTCTTTTTAGAGAATCTTGAAAACGATACATGCGTCCCTGAAAATCTCTCTGTACGGGAATTTAGTCCAAATCAGGAGTATGTGTCTCGTTTCCCGTGTGAGCTAAATTAAGGCGGAGAGTAAACGCTTGATGGCATTTTTACCATTTTTTTCTTACCATCATGGTTATCTGAATGTACGTACACCTTTATTGACGTCGCAAAGCCTTTTCTCACACTATTGCCTCCAAAGACGGGTTTATACTCTTTAAGTACTCGCAACAGAACACAAGGAGCTGCGCTGGAGGATTGCGAACTCAGCTTGATTGAACCGAGAAGCCGCCGCGCACAATGTGCCACTCTTGTGCGTGTCTCACTTTTGTCCTGGCAGGCATTGTCTTGGTTAGTGCTGTCTGTGCCTGAAACTATATTTGACGCTGCATTTTCCAAGGTGGGCTGAATCGTCGACGATAACATCATAAGAGATCCCTATGAGGAACGGAAAAGTAATTTACCACATATGACTCAAGAGCCTCAATATTCATCTTGAGAGAATTCGCGCCCCAAGTGAATAAGTAACGTCTTACATTTCTTAGAGATGAAAAATAAAAATTATAATCGTATTGCATTCAATTAGAACATCGTAGCCTTCGCTTATCTTCAAACGAAAAGAAAACCTACATTTTATGCGAAACGAATCCTCCGAAATATAGAGCACCAGCTCAAAAACAAACAGGAAAAATTTTAATGTAACGAGGAAAAAATATTAATAATCTTTGAATCATAAGGGAAGTAACTATTCCGTCTCTCATCCAGCGTACAGTGTAACTCGATGATGTTGAGAAACTTTTACGTACGATTTTTAAAACTAGCCCAGCAAGAACCTAAAATTTAAATGTATCATTTGAAGTTATTTTGTTACAATACGCAATGCCTTATAGCAAGCTCTTGCCAGAATACAGTAAGAGGGCTTCAAATGTTAGCGTCGTAAGGTCAAAAGATAGCGAATCATCTTTCCGAGGACTGCCATTAGCATTATAGAAGCCCTCATACTCAGCGTGAGCGAGTTTGAACCAACACACTGTGTTGCGCACGGTAAGCTTCGTGGAAGCAACACGTGGCAGAGCAGCATAAAAATTAGACATGAGCCGGGAAAATTGCAGGCGAGGCGAATGAACATCTTTAAAGGGGAAAAAGCATTACGTCGCTGGTTTACTTACCAGTAAACTATGGAACAGAAATTCCTGGGAGAGAACGAGTTGAAATTTCTTTTTAGATGTTGAGCGAAAAATAATCGAGATAGAGATAATAATAGAGGAAGCCTGAATTTTGAGAAACGCCTTCAGTACCATTACTTCAGGAGAACATTTATCACTCGGAATGAAACAAATTTACTTGGATAATGAGACTCAACGGTACAAGTAAAGAAATGTAATTATTCAAGGATATTAACGCCACTTTGTGGTCTGTAAAAGTGCTGCAATATTAAGCTCGAAATAGTATTCAATGATTTTATGAAGTTTTCGCACTATCTTCACAGAGAGCACTGCAATAGGGGTGTTCTATAAAGCCACCGAACACTTCATTCTGTAAGGTATAAACGGTCACGTCGCATTCAATGTCAATTATCATCATTCCTGGGATAAAATAGTGTTGATGCTTAAGATTTTGTATAGCGTTTGTGATTTTCTTAGAATTATACTCTTTAGTTCACGTAAGATCCAAATGTTCAAACCTTCCTATCTGAAATGCTGACTAAAATCCGCTGTCAAGAACATTCCAAAATTAATTGTTCCTACATGTTGAGCGAATTTTTAGGCGCAAACAAACTTACTACAGTATTCATTTATGAGTGTGCAAGTTTTATCATTGAATCGATCTGAATAGGTTTTTTCTACAATGCATCTACAATATTTGTTGAATGCGAGCCTTGGCTTCTAACATTCAATAAAATGCTTCTTGATATCAGGAAACATTTCCCATCACAACTATTTTCAACGCAGTTCGCTTTAAGAGAGGCCTGGATCGAGTCTTACCTTTGTGTGAAACACATTCCGGAGATCTTTGTACACGCAAAAAACTAGGTTTTCAATACTTTCTCGGGATAATTTTCTACATGCCTTAAGTGATAACTTCTTAAAATTCAAGTGAGCCTCTCAGTAAAATGAAGCAGATGAAACTCTACCAAAAAGCGTGAGGTTCATGAAACTCTGAAAGTCGATGAGTTTTAACTCTGACAGTCTATGAGTTTTTAAGTCAGCTACCGACGGCATTTATAACAGATATAACGGCTGTTAATATGTGTAAACAATCTTCCTAACTTGCGCAGTTTCACGACTTCTAAGAAAAAATAACTTTGCTTCCTTGTACTGGAGTATACATCGCAGATGACTTTGTCAGAAGCTAATTTCAATTGAACACAGATTTCTCTTAAGCTCCTTCCCCATGACTTGAACTGGCAGATTCAATTTTACCGCGTATTTGATTTTTAATAGTAAAAATGAAAGAATGTAAATTAAATTATTTTCTATTTAATTCGTCGAAGCGTTATTGCACAGCAGTAATTGAGGAACTCATGGCTTACGAACTGCCTAACGAGCGGCGGTTAACTGAAGAAATTGACAACGGCTATATCTCTGAACGATCTGTGGTCGGAAAGATATCAGTTCCAGTGGATGGGACCAGGAAAAATGAGGTGTGCCTCTGAGGGAGGTGCACGAGGCTTGGAAGTGGGCGAGGAAGATATCAGTTCCAGTAAATGGGAGCAGGAAAAATGAGGTGTGCATCCGAGGGAGGTGCACGAGGCTTGGAAGTGGGCGAGGAAGATATCAGTTCCAGTAAATGGGAGCAGGAAAAATGAGGTGTGCATCCGAGGGAGGTGCACGAGGCTTGGAAGTGGGCGATGAAGATTTCAGTTTCAGTAAATGGGAGCAGGAAATATGAGGTGTGCCTCTGAAGGAGGTGCACGAGGCTTGGAAGTGGGCGAGGAAGATACCAGTTCCAGTAAATGGGAGCAGCAAAAATGAGGTGTGCCTCCGAGGGAGGTGCACGAGGCTTGGAAGTGGGCGAGGAAGATATCAGTTCCAGTGGATGGGAGCAGGAAAAATGAGGTGTGCCTCTGAGGGAGGTGCACGAGGCTTGGAAGTGGGCGAGGAGCTGTGAAGGTGGGAGCTAGAGAAGAAGTTCGTGGACAGGTGTGCGAGTGTTTGCTCAGGCTGCCACACTCTCATGCTCCAACACCTTCATCCATACCACGTCCATGGCTAGAACTGAATTGCGCGTTTTTGAAAGCGTACTGGAATTTTCAGTCGATACAACTGGTGAAGATTCTAAGCCATATTTGTTTCAAAATTGAATATACTGAATATTCAAATTCTATCTAGTTCTATGCGAGGAATTTTTCTTCAGAGCAGAGATGAATGTGAACTAGCGAAATCTTGGACATGTTTTGGACTGTTCTAGTTCAACATGAAATATCAAGATGTACAATTCAGATCGTGAATGAATCACATCGTTAACAACTCGCCGTTAATTGACCGCCGCTATTAAAATGCGAGAACTGATCTTTCTGCTGCGAGTGTTCATTTTCTTACTGCTCGAATTCCGAACAAGTATCATGAATGATTTGTCCCTGATAAATAAGTAGAGCATCTATAAAACGGGAAGAAACCTATACTTATCACTGAATTCAATCACTGTTTTGAACAAAAAATACGGCAAAAGGGACTTCGTTAAAACATAATGACACTGAGAAATCGAATGAACCATGAACCATAGAATGAAGAAAATGCTGTAAGTTTTTGAATCACTTCTAATGACGCGTCATTAACTTCATAACCATAAAATGTCGAAAGTGTTAGCGCAATCGATGTGTTAACGTTTGTTCAATTGCCAATGATTGAAGAGAAAAAATTTTCACTGTGACTTAAATTGTTAGAATGGGAGCAAAAAGGGCGCGTAGAAATGGGTTTATGATAAATGCTGATTCAGCTTTAGATGTCCGCTGAAACCAATCACTTAATATTATTCGTTACTTCTGTTACCATTCTCTTTCTATTGAAAGATATTCCATTACACACTTTTTAGAATAACTGATGAACTTTTTCCTCTATTATTTGCACATGTATTGAAAATAAATACTTTTTTAATTATCAAACTAGGTAATTCGGCAATATTTGCATCGTTTGATAGACTAACTGCGGTGTGTTTCGCATCAGGTCGTTATGGAAACACCTATCCATTTTTACGTTCGAGTTTTCTCATTGAACATGCAGGCTTTTCTTCAGAATATAACGGCATTGATGTGAATTTCTGGTAACGATTCTGACGAATTGAGAAAAACCTTTAATCCCATGAAGGTTCTTATCTCGCACTTCTTCAGTGTCAAACTCGGCTTTTCGCTGTTTTTTGGAAACTACGCATCCGTAAGACATAAAAAAAATATTAAGTTAAAGTTTCTTAATTTACGTACGTCTCTCGTAGACGAAAGTAAATCTAGGTTAACATTCATGCATCCGCAACCCAGAATCGTTTTATTGTAACGTCAACAACAACAAAAATCCATGAAAAAATAGTGAAGGACAATTAGACGATCAACAAACGCTTCTGCACATATTTACACATTAAAATTTTTCCTGGTGTCACAGGACACAAGCAACCATGATTTGTGCAAGGGTATAAAAACATAGACTTCATAGAAATACAGCGCATTCGCTACATGAGAACGATTATACGAAAACGGCGCTAGTTGCAGCTGGGAAGATCTAAAACAAGCAGATTTGTTTAGTACTGACTCGTTAAAGACAAGCAGATCAACGTTCTTCCAGTCATTTTCTCAGGAAGGGAGGATGAGCAATACTTTGGGGCCAATGAGTGAGCAAAAATTGACTACGGGCATTTCAGAGGGATAATTCTTGCACAACTAACAGTAAGACGAGAAATCTTGGAAAGTAACTGTGAGAAACAGTATATAGAATAAGGTAATTAATTTTATACCCCCCTTACTAAGCCTAAATGCCTTAAATTCGTTAATTAACTTGCAGAAAGGAAAACCACTGAACCTTAACGTCAAAAGCGCATTTTGCTACACTACATGCTTACTGAAAAAAGAGAGATTGTAAGTTCCCATTGTCAGAGGGTATGTACATATCTAGTAAATCATTTTGAGGCACTCATTTTACACACCTCCAGTAATCCTAAAACAAGGAGATCTAAATTAACCTAATGTGAGGAAAAATCCCTCCAAAAATAGTAACTGAATAGCATCTGGTTTCATGCAAACCATACACTGTGATGAAATAAATTGTTAAGTTAGATTTCATAGCTTTTTTCCGTAGATTTGGTGAGAACAAGTCTAGGTTCGAAACATTTTCTTTTAATATCTTAGATGTTACTTCTTCCAATCATTTTTATCAATTTATGGCACCAAGGAGATGAACTTCACCAAACGGCAGAGTGATTGTGCGCATTTCTGGATATTATGGCAGAATAGAGGAGCCTTGTCATAGTTAAGGGGAGTAGTGTTGATTTATAGTTAAAAAGGGATCAATTTTCGAGGAAAATGACCACCAATGAGCACTGAATGAGCAAAACTAATGGGCTGAGCATGACGGAGACATGACGTGATTAACTGAGGGGCACGAATGGCACAACCAAAACATGTTAGAGACCACATTCAGGAGGCAAAGGAGCTCAATACTTGATAAGAGGGAACATCTTATGGACTTCTTGAAGAAGGGAATGTGGCACATGAACGTCCTCATATGGTTTCATTTGCTGTTCAATGTACATGCTAATTTAATGAACTTGACACAAGCAGTAAATGACGCAATAACGTACGGGAATGTTCAAAATATGTGTTCAAAGTAAAATGAGGTAGGGGAACACTTCAATCACTGAGTTCGTAACAATGAGGAAAAATTTTCATTGGGTTGATTTCGTGCTTTGATTGTCACATTCAGTACATTCGTATGTGCCGTGTGATAGTCATTATATAAAATGGTACACAACCGTACTACTTGTATAATATTAGATGTTGAGTGACGGTGTTTTTCGTTGCATTACATTATCTCTCGCTGCTCAACAACATTACTCGCTTAATGCTGGTATTGCATGTGGCACGATATTGCAATTTTCATATTATTACTCGTTTTATGACGATTTTACATGTATGATGTTACTTCCTGTTGCGTGACGATGTGGCAATTTACGAGGTATTATCACTTGTCTCACGACGATCTTACTTGTTTTTTATGTTATAACATGTTGCGTGAAGATGAGGCAATTTCCATGATGCTATTATGTGTTACGTGACAACAGTGCATGTTGTGTGATGTTATTACTTGTTACATGACGACATTGAAATTTTCGAGTGACCATTGCTTGCATGACGAAATTATATATTTTGTGAAATTATTTTTTTGGTGACAATATTACATGGTGTATGATGTCATTACTTATTACGAAACGATATTACATGGTATATGATGTCATTAATTATAACGCAACGATATTACATGGTGTATGATGTCATTACTTATTACGTGACGATATTACATGGTGTGTGATGTCATTACTTATTACGTGACAATATTACATGGTGTATGATGTCATTACTTATTACGTGACAATATTACATGGTGTGTGATGTCATTACTTATTACGTGACGATATTACATGGTGTATGATGTCATTACTTATTACGTGACGATATTACATGGTGTATGATGTCATTACTTATTACGCAACGATATTACATGGTGTGTGATGTCATTACTTATTACGTGACAATATTAAATGGTGTGTGATGTCATTATTTATTACGTGACGATATTACATGGT
>JACJUY010004303.1:37752-73343 GCA_014220935.1 Platorchestia sp. MABIK
CATGACGATATATGTTGCGTGATATTATTGCTTGTTGCATGACGATATATGTTGCGTGATATTATTGCTTGTTGCATAACGATATAACATGTTGCGTGATATTATTGCTTTCTGCATGACCATAACGCTATTTGGCTGATTTTATTACTTGTGCGAAGATATTTTGCGTTGCGAAACGATATTGCAGTTTGTATGATATTGCAACTTAAAACGTAACGATGTTGTACGTTGCGTGATCTCATTTCATGATGCATGACAATGTTGCAATTTATATGATATTGTAGCTTGTTGCGAGACGATATTACGGGTTGCGAGACGATATCACGTGTTGCGAGACGATATTACGTGTTGCGAGACGACATTACGTGTTGCGTGTCGAGGTTGCAAATCGCGTGTTGTCATAACTTGAAGAATGCGTATATTGAAAGTTGCGCGATGTTATAACTTGTGGCATGAAATTGCATGTTCCTAGTGTTACTACATGTGGCTTGGAGACATTACATTTTTCACAAAAGTATCGTAAGCTGCCATGACGATACTATAGGGTGCGGCAAGAAAAGTTTCTTATTTCGAATAGTAATAAATCAAAAAGAGGAAATATGTCTTTTTATTTAATTTTTATACAAAATTCACACATTAAAAGTTGTGTTTTACATAGTTTTAAAAATCAAATCGGTTAAGTGAAGCCCGCCATCATTGATACACTGGGTGAACTTAATTCTGCTGTTTCTCATCACTCTCTGCAGCATGTTGATGGGTGTGTTTGACGTTTCTGCCTGAATATTATTTTCAGATCTACCAGAGTTTTTGGGCGGTCAGTATAGTTTGGGAACCTCAACACAATTCTAAATACCCCGCAAAAAGAAGTCACATGGGGCCAAATCGGGAGAACGCGCCGGCCATTCCAAATCGCCCCTCAGTGAGATGATGCGCCTTTTGAAGCGATTTCGCAACACAGGAATCAGTCATTGAAGTTTCCTCTTCTTTTTTTCTGTACACAACCAGTTTCTTTGAACGTAGCCAACCATAAAAAAAACAGAATTCGGATCCGGAACTGGTCGCAAAGATGCAAAATTGAAACGATTTCGTCTGGGTTCGGCGTACTGAGTTGAAACCACCGAATTTCCGTTGGAAAAACAGGCGTCTACGGCAAATGCACGCTATTCGTTACTCCGATGGCGACTGAACCAATAAGTCATACAACTTTATGATCCCGTGTCTCGAACGAGACCACTCCCACCTGCCTGAGGATGACGATATTACTGTACTTTGCAAGCCGACATTACAGTTGCAGCACAATAAGCAGGAGGTGCGCTACGCAAGTTAGCCCATTTGTTCAGTACCTTTAAAATTATCAGTTTTTCCCACTTTCCACTCCTGAACCATCACAGCATGCATCGAACGATATATCAGCCTTAAGGCAACCCTTAGCTGTTTTGATATAGGTAAGGTGTCGAAAATTAATTTTTAGGAGTTTAGTTTTTTAAATTCCCCGGTAATGGTTAGATATTTTTACGTTTCGTGAAACTTCACAATTAGATTATGTTTCTCTATATTACACCTCAATTGGGAAAAAAACTTTATTTCGTCTTTATTACCATTAAAATTCCCCGGTAATGGTAATATATTTTTACGTTTCGTGATACTTCCCAATTAGATTATGTTTCTCTATATATCACCTCATTTGTGAAAAAAACTTTATATCGTCATTATTACCATTATTATTGTATATTATTACCATTATTATATATTATTATTATTATTATTATTATTATTATTATTATTATTACCCTCCTTTCCTTGGCTGCTAAATTGAGAGCAGAACCTGAGCGCGGGCAGCAGGCTGTCGGTTAACTCTTGTAGAAACATTCCTTTGCGATCAGCGCGCATTGCCTCCCATTTTAAAAGAAACGATCGTCGTCAGAGCACTCTGTCCCCGTACATATGAGTTAGTGCTCTAATTTGATCATTCTCACCTCCAATAGGATATTTCTGTCGATATAATGCTGAACTTCAAATTGATGTTAGGATTGAACACAAAACAGTAGGGTTAACAAGCTTCTGACCGTAGTAAACGAAACACATTTGTCTTGCTGTAATTTATTCCAACAGGGTAGCAATTTTTTTCTATGACTGTGTCATAAACAAATCGTTGTCACAAATCAAACGCGCCGTGTAAAAAGCTCGCAGATAAATATGTCGCAGTCGTGAAGTCAAATTATTGAATGCGAGCTATGGAGAGCAGCAGCAAGAGAACGAAAACAATTAACCTAATATTTCCAAGAAATCTTCCAAAAATTTTCCGTGATAGCTTAAAACCTCTAACAATTCAGCCTTTGACACCTTTTTAATCTTGTAATCGTGATTAAAGGCGCAAAATTTTTCGCAGTACACCATGTATAAGAATGTATTAGATCTACTTACAGCTCTTGCCAAATGAATAGTAAAGGTTTTAGCATGCTGAGCAAGAAACGCACTGGAATAGAAGGTCATATAAACATTTGAAGCGGAAATGAATGACCATCAAAACGTTCAGTGAGCTGCATCGTAATGTTTTGTCATTTCATATGCAGCATGAATAATAACGGTCTTAACTTCAGCCGGCTCAGTCAATACAGCATTATACGTTTACTAAACAAAGTTTTGACTTCTGATTTTTCAGACAATGGAACGAAAGAGTTTAAAGACGTATTCCCGAGTCCATTGGTTTGGTAGTTACATCTGTTTGTCAGTTAAGCTCAAAGTCAACAAGTAATATCACAGAAGTTTTTCAAGTCAATAACTAAGATATCTAATACAGGCCTTAATAGAAGTTGCCATTTTGAATTAGATTCGATAAGATAATTTAGGAACCCTTGCCTCAACAAAGGTGTTCCCACGAGAAGAAGTAAAAAGGCACGATTTACGCATTGCAGAACTGAGGGAACTGAGACAGGCACTGGGCGTGTCTCCCATGCCTTGCGCATAGAAACAGCAACATTGAAGAAGTTTATGACGCAATATACTGAGGCTTACAAACGTTGAATGGTAAAAACATAATAATGAGTACCTGCATGAGAAATAATTTGGCCCTCCTCACTGAGCCTTCAAGGAAGTTGAGGGCTCCTCACTGAAATTTACAATGGCTTGATTGTTTCTATAATTATACTTTCCCTCAAAGAGACCACACTACGCTATAGTTGTCAAAACAAGAGCTAGTCAGTGCGCGTGCAGCTTCTCGTCATGCTGGAGAGAATGTTCGAAGTTTAACCATCGCAAAAAAATTTGAAGCACCATAAGTCCATGATACATCATCAATCATTATAAGGTGAAAGAAATTCTCTAACATAGCAGTTTTATGAAGTCAATGTACACGAACAGGCTCGATGTCAAAATTCTATTTACTTTCTTATTCTATCTACGAAAATAGGAGAAGCAAAAATGGATTTATCATTACGTTTTGCCTTTTTTTCGGGCCAAGTGAGTAGTAGACGCAGAAAAGGAGAATGCAGCAGTTAAAGACAAAAATTTCCATTTTCTTGCCTCTGTGGTAGGATGCTTGATTCAAAGAGAGCGGTAAGCCTCAACACGTCGCGTGTCCGCGGCAAAAGATTTCTTTAACTGTGGCAGTCACGCTCTTTTGAAGCTCAGTGTTAGTGCTACTAGTGTCAGCACGCATGTTTGCTATACTACCATAGATACGATGAAACTGCCAACTTTGTTCAAGTATTGCAACAAGTGCGTTCATTTGCAGTGTGACAGATTTACTCAACGAATTGAAGGTAGTGATCGAAAAAATATTATTTTATCTGATAGGTCTGAATTAAAATGGTTATATCCTATTCGTTTTCTTGACGGTTATAAACAGAGGTAAAACTTTGATTCGATCCCCAGAGTATTTTTCAATGATGGTAATGTATAGGCATAAATTTGCTAGCACTTCGTGCCGCTAGTAAATTTAACCGAATATTTCATGCATTTTTATACGTTCTCCTTCTCTCTTCTGTACAGATCTCGTATTCTCGTATTAAGCGATAGAGAATCATTAGCTAGTATTGGTACCGTAGATTTTCAAACCTTTCACCGAAGAGCTTTTACGAATTATGACTCTATGAACACACGATCGGAACAATATTGACACTCAAATAGAGAATGGCGACTAAAACAAGTTACTCTGTGTGATCGATCCGTCGCCGCTATCCGAACAGTCTAGTTCATTATCACAGGATGTTATTACTATAAAATAAGGGTTTTGCAATCAATTTTTCTCATTGCTAGCACAGGGTTGCAATTGAAAAGTTTTGCCATCAGCTGTTAGAAGAAAACTGCGAACGTTGGAGATATTGCACCGCCTTTTGTCAAGTGCCGTCAGTCTATTTATTCATTTGGCTACAGATAATATACTCAGTGGAGTTGAAGTGTTTGAGAATTATTTTATCAACGTAGTATTAGTCAGCGCATCAAAAAAGTCGTTGCAGTTCTTCACTGTAAATGTAACATGGAATGAGATGTTAATTAGGGTGACTACCAGCCTCCACTTCAGTAATATCTATCTCCACTTGAGTAATATTGCTAAGAGTACATAGGTACATTCATTCAGTACACATTTTTTTCTGTTTGTTTCTTGGAGTTGACCTCGATTAATACAGCAACAGAACAAAATTTTTATTTTAGCCTGTTTCCCTTTCTATTTACATAATTGCATGTTCATTCTCGCTAGCTTTTTTAAATGTTATTCTCATTTTGTGGAGATGGCCTGTGTAGCAGAGTCCAGCAGCTCATTATTAGGTGTCTGTCTACCTTTGAAGTGGTTCATTAATTTTGCGCTGACTGACGCTGAGGAGAGTGTGTGAGTGTCGTTTAGGCAGAGATGCTGATTGTTTATTCTTTTTGAAAAATGAGGAATGTATGACATATGTAGAATACTGAAGGAAGGTAGTCCTGTTGCTTGCTCCTGCTTTTTAAGGGATAGCACCCTCGAAACGACCCACGGTTACCCATGGCAGAATCTGTAACTCTGGATAGTTGAAGGATTTTTTGTCCAATTCCTGGCGCTGCGTTTCTCTTATGCTTTATCTCTCTCTTATTGGTTTTGCAATTACCGTTCACTCGAGATTTCTCGATAGACGTGTTTTTCCAATTTCCAGCCAGTTTTTTATAATAATTACTGATGAGAATCCTTTCGGGAAGAACTGAGGTGAAGCTCCGATCGAATTTTTTGAAGTTCTTTTTCACCTTAATTTGGGTCACTTGTGTAACCTAGTTTGAGCAAGATTGATTTCTGAAGTTTCTAATTAAGTTTTTTGTACTTGTGTAATCATTCATTTAAATCTTTCTACCTCCATTTTCGCGACTTCACCAGAGCTCATTTCGATGCTTTTCTTGTGAATGTTCTCCTTGTAGAGTTAGACAGTACATTTTTCGTCTAATACTTTTGCGGATTGGTCCTGGAAGTTTCCGGAAGCTCAGCTAGTGAATTATTCTAGTTTAGTTTATCATTTTTTCTGAATAAAATTGATGAAATTCTCGACCCTCGCTGTTCTTTCGAACTGTTATGGCGTACCCCAATCATTCGCATAGGAGAAGAACTGTAGGTTGTGAGAAGAGAAAACTTAAAATGCTACAGTTAAAAATGAGAAGACCCGTGTTTTTCTACAATATCTTGAACTTCGATTTTCGCTTGTCGGTAGGCGGAAAAATTAAATTTTGTTAGCATATTACGATAACAACCTGAATAATATCCCCATCTCTATTGCTCTTCCTTAACTCTATCAGCTGAAAATGGTGAAAGGAATTCCACAGCTCCATACAAAGAAAATTAAAAACATAAATGAAAGAAACATGCAAACGTTTACTAACCCATAGTAGGATAAAGAGGTGCAACTTATGCACTCATTCTTGTGCGAGTTGAACAAAATTCTTAAATTTTTGTTACTTGCTTCGTTCTCGAAGGCAGTCAGAAGACACTCGTGCTTCACGACTAGGGGACGTTCGGTGAGTAATACCCAACACGATGAAGGCGAGAAGAACGGTTTATGACGACGGTTTGTTAGGCTTCAACTGTAGGGGGGACTACTGGTAGTGCAGCAAGTGCACATGTTGTGATAGTAGAATTCCGTGAGTCACGAAAACCTGTAGATGATCACCTTGCTCTGTCTCTGGTGTTTGGAGATAATAATACGGGGACTATAATGTCGATGGCGAGAACCTCCGTTGATAACTTGCCGCCGCGTTGAGTAAATTCCAAGTTGTGACTACGGTTCTATTAACGATTTGTGATCTCGAAGATGAGCATTAATAGCAGAGTAAGGAGAGCGCTGAAACGTGAGTTATATTGTAGAAAATGAGCACTTAAAGATGGCTGAGCGTAGCTCGTGCTTGTCACTCGGCAAAAGGCGTGAGCTTAACGGGAATCGTTGGTTCCAGCGATGCGAGAGGAGTGGTTTTCTGCTCCCAAAGCTGTTGGCGTCGTGAGGGTGCGGTGAGGTAGTACTCTCAACTTAGCCCGTGGTTTTAGAATATTGAATTGAGCTACGAGTTAGAGGTTTTGGTGCTGAGAAGACATCGATGGGATTAGTGGCAGCGCTCTAGCACGCTTCTCAAGTAGGTCTATTCCGGAAGTAAGCAGTTCGATGTATAGTACTAGTGCGAGGCAGACGGCCAGTTCGTAGTTGTGGCAACTCATCGAGTGACTGTAGCAGTTGACGGACTCCGAAACGCGATTAGTCCACCTAATGGTGCCCTGGGGTGGCGGCCTAATATACAGTTTTCCTACGTAGCTCGTGGTAATGTTGCGAGGGCGAATGGTCTAGGGAACCAACACAAAAATTACTACGAACACAGTTATAGCAAAATTACGTCTTACTATTGCTATGCTACCGGTCTCTAAGAAACAATATTTAAGTTCAAACCGAAACACTGACATCGCCTTTCATTAGAATTCATCAAGAAATTCGACATGTATAGTGCTTCGAGACCAAGGTTGGAAGTATCTAAGAAAAACTATAATTGTATTATGGTTTTATGCTTCATTCGTGAGCTCCGTTGAGTTACGCAAATCCAAGCCCTTATGTGCGCAGTTTTAGCTAAATAATTGCACAAAACTTAATGAACGAGACAAATAAATCTTCCCAGAGCTCACCCCCAGTAGACGCGAATCGTAGCACTCAATGTCGGTGCCGGTGCACTTCTTTACGGTACGGATTGTCGATAAGTGTCTGCACCGTCTTATGAAATGCTAGTTCTCAGTGATGGCACTGTCTCTCCTAGTAACAGTAAGGTTGCATTCAACGACGGTACGGTTGCTATTATTGCCGGTACCATTGTACTTAGTGAGTGCACAACGCGCTATAGGCACTGTATCACAAAGCCTGCTTGCAGCGGCGCTTAATTTCGTTGGGCCGCACTCAGCATTTGTTCTGTTTGTACGTAGGGTTGAGGAGCCTAGTAAGAAAGTGCATGTTATAATGTCATCTTCGATACAAAGAGCAACATTTCGAACGCACAGGAAAAACAAGCGTGCGCCATATTATGATGATTCCTATGAATTTTTCCTCCATTTTCATTAGGTCGTGAAGGCATTAAGTTACGCACAACGTTTACAAAAGAAAAAACTTCCCGTTAAAATAACCTAGCCTCTTCTACTCATGATAATTAGTACAAAAACAATTGTGTGAACGTCAGAATTTTTTGAACATGTGATTTACAGAAATCTAATCTTAAGACTACGTGCTGCACCAGAATGCGCACTTTAGACGAGCTGAAACAGGATAGCTTTTCCTTAGTTTTAATGGCACATTACTCAGCCTGAGTAATAATTATTAAGAGTGACACTCAGCAGGTTTTTTACTTACCAGTTGCAAAACATTAAAACATATGTAGAACAGCAACTTCTCTCTCGATTAAATGAATGCCGCTTAACTCGGGTCAAGGAGTAATTTTCCCAATGAGCAAAAAAATTTCTTTGAGCAAAGGGAACAAATGGAACAGCAAAACTTTTGATGCAGGAAAACATTGGTGCATCTTCTTCTGGACAACTTTCTTCGCCATTGGAGAGTCATCGGAGAGGGAGGGTTGGAAGAACGTCTGCTTAGACTGAATACAGTACACATTTGTGTAGGGAAGTAGACTACAACATAGAAACAGGTGTCCTGACGACTCGAAATGCTCTACTTATTCTTTACTGTCGACGAAAAGCAGGCGATGTGCACTTCTGGTCTTGAAACGTTTTTCAAATTTTCGTTCATTGAAATTTTTATTTTTCTATTCAATGCCTCTGTATACTGTAGTTTCCTTTGAAGTCAATCTGGCAAAACACACTTGTTACCACACATGTTTTCTTCTTTTTACCCCTTAACGAGGACCTTTCATCTGTATATAAATTCGACTATTAAGTAGGATGTTTTAGCACCGTCTAACTGAAGTTTCAACAGAGGTATAATGCTTCGCTCTCGGAGTAAAATGTATTAGATACCTGTACATGAATGCAATTGCTACGTGCATTAGGTGTGTCTAAATCATGATATGAGGAACTGGCTGCTCCAGGAGAGATCTTGTTAGGTCACCTCAGCTACAAATAGGCCTTCAGGACTACTATCTTTCGAGCCCACTTTGCTTCTTTTTTTTACATCTTCTTCATTTACTCTTCTTCGTGTTTTCTTCCTCTTCCTCCCCAGCTAGCTGTTTCTGAGCGCAGAGCATCCGGTGTGTGAGCAAAATTTTGCACGGATTGCACGTTTTCCTTAGTCTATCTCAGTCTTAGTTTCTGAGCGCAGAGTATCCTTTGTGTGAGCAAAATTGTGCACGGATTGCACGTTTTTCTTAGTCTACCCAGAATGGGTCCTTCTTTTTCCTGTGTGAAAATATATTTGCAATGGAAACGTAGCTTTGAATTAATCACCATAATATAGTGCCCTATGTGAGTACAGTAGACTCCTGTATACGAAGGATAATGTCACAAATTCAGTTCAATTCAAAGAGCGATGCATCACCAATTGCAGTAGGGCATCAATACGATTATATTACTCATACATATCTTACATATTATACATTATACATAGTCGTATATCTATACGAATTGAACACGTTCTTTGTACTCAGTTTAGATAGAAGCAGAAACCCAGCATATATTCATATCGAAACTCAATTTAATCTTAGGAAAGGATTGTTATACGGCCAAGCGTACATTTTACGAGTTTTATCACTGCACTGGTAGAGAACGATACCATTTTCTAAGAAAAACGGAAGACCTGTGAGATATGATCGTCTCCTCGAATCCAGTCCGCTAAAAGCATAATATTAGATATTGTATTTAGGAAGTCTCTGTCATTTGAAAAATGTAATACTAACACACAGAAGCAATGGATGTCATGCTGATGGAAAAGGAACAGAGACGGAATTCCACCATCGGAGGCATATTAATAGCACACACACGTGTGTGGCGTCACTCAGGAGTAATGAGCAGCGAGTCCGTGCAGCAGCCGCCGCACGTGTGCGTCTGTGCGTGACGTCATGCCGGACTTCAGACGTCACGAGGCTTGAAGCTCTACAGCGTCATTGACGTCATGTCGCCAAATCTGCTTATGGAGCTGCAGCTGCTCTACTTCTTTGTGCATTCAACGACGCTACTTACAAGTGCACTTGTTGATAGACGGTCTCACTGGTCATCACGCGAGCCCTCTGCGACCAGCGTCTGAAGTGGCAGCGGTCGCATGTCCACATGTGGAGCTGGCGTTAAGGATGTCGCACTCAGGTGCCTGCGTTTTATACGGTTCATAACCTTAATTATCGCGAGACAACTTTTACCAGAACCAAGAGATTTCCTAGAAATTAAATTCCTTCATGCGCCAGCATTCAGAACGCCTAAACGAACTTTGGTATTGCTTCTACAGAGTACACAGATTTCACTGAAGGTGTGTGCATTTTGAATGAGGACATTCTCACCACCGCAGCCAGAACTGCACCCAGGTTAAGATGATTGCTTTCGATACTAGCTAAGTCGTTTATTCTCATGACGTGTGGCAGCTGTCATATGAACAACTGCACCGTCAAGCTACCCATGATTCCCATGAAACCTTCAGCGTCGGCACGTTCATGAAATAAGGTCACTTGAACGTATTTGGGCGCCGAAGCTTTGCTGTTGCGACGCTTTCTTTCTTTATTGACCGCCCGCACAATGTAGTCCTTAAAGCCACCTCGTCCATCGAATCAATGATACAGCCATATTGCTTGGAGTCACGAAAATAACTCCAATATTTATGAATCAAAAAGCGAGTCAAATAAGGGCACACATGCAATTCAATTCCTACTGATAGATTTTGGTGTGGTCGAGGAATATTTGGAAAAACTGATAGTTAAAGATACCTGTGTTTTTTTTAATTTTGAAAATGCCACGCAGGTTGAGCACAAGCGACAGTTTCTCAAAAGAAACTCAAACGAATCAACGTGAGCAAAATTAATTATTTTTAAAAAATGCCAAGAATGTAGGAGCTCTTTGCATCCCAACATAGATTTCAATCGATCTAAAACTATAGACTGTCACGTAAATAAGCTCTCAACGTAAATAGAGGATTAACAGTTTTTTAAAAATCAAAGTTGTTTTTAAGAGTAAATATAACAGTGAACGTTCACTGAGTTTGTGACATATACGAGCACGAGATAAGAGGGCAGATCAGTCAATAGCGAACACGATAAAAAAAAGGAATGCAAACCTCAGGAGATGACTTGTCAACCTCACCCACTGAGTTTCACATCGGAACAGGTTCTGTGGTATACTATATGCCTTTCAAAACGTCATAGCGTGGCGATCACAGTTGCTCACTATGATATAAAGATAGCAGTACTATCACAGAAATACAAAAGAACAACATGGAGACATTGCCACGCTACTGTTGTACTCAAACATAGCGAGCGTTATTTTACCATAATTTAGATGTCGCCGGGTTACACCTCCTGTTAATTGTGTCCTAGCCTTAGCCTTGCCTCATCAGTGCAAGCAAAGTGATATATCATTCACCTTAATTTTACTTTGTATTCAAAAATTGATTGCTCAAATAGTCATTTTTTAAAGCCAAAAATAGATTGCTGAAAGAATATTTTGATGTCTAATAATGGCTTACTCCCTTCATTCAATAAATACACCCTCCTCTCTTTACCAAAAGGTGATTCACGTCATTTTTTTTCAGTGTTCAATAAATTGTCCAAAGATATTTTTTGCAATGCAAAAATTCGATTTCTTAACTAAATATTCGTGATATCGATGGTGCTACGTCGTACCATAACGACGGTGCCTTCGAGTAAATGACCACAAGGTATCGCCAAATGCCTTAATTCGTTTCCAAGACTAGGTTACTTTACGGTTAAATCTACACCATCGGCACTATTTTTAAAGTTTAGTCTACTTAAAAATTTCATGCTTATTTTTCCTGTTTCAATTACTCTCTGGCGACTTGCAGCTCGAAAACATTGGCATCTCTTGTATGACCATATTTTGCAACAGATGACACTGCAATATATATCTTCAGGTAAACTATTCCGCTCAAATAATGCAGTCCATTCCGTCTTTCCTTATCTCAAGGCAAGTGAGTGTTGATTTTGTTGATTGAAATAGCTCTGATTATTCGTTTGAGAACTTCAAATCGCAGCAAAGCCTGCATCAAGCTACTGTATTTGACAATCGTTCCAACTTAACCATGTTTCGAGTTATATTAATATATTAATATATTTTTTGACAAGCTTAGAGCCTTTAGATGTCTTCTAATTTGCACATAAATCTGTACACAACTCTATTATCTTTTGAAAGGTTTCAAACGTTTCAACAGTAAGTAAAGCTGAAATAAAGAACATAGAAGTAAAAACAATTCCGCCCTTCTTCATTTCACACTATTATGATAGCTTCTCTGTTCCAGCAGGCGTGCGGAAAGTGCTTTAAATGTTCACGTACATTCCGTATAGTACACACGCATGAGCACCTTCGATTGCGGAATCTAAAGGCGTGTTGAGAGTTTATATAATGCTTACCTAGGCTCAGTTATAGGAACTCGTATGGACAGTTAAGATTTTCAACCAAATGTTCATGTGTGACAACATTTCTTAACTTCTAAAAGATGAATTTCTAACAACTGATGTTTCTACAATAATGAAACATGGAGACATGTTATAAAAAAACGGAATCAGGCAAATAAATTCATGGCCATAAATAAATTCTCGAGTACAGCCAAATCATGGAAAAAGCACTCATCGTTCGAGGAATGAATGCTCCACACGCTTCCCAGATAACCTAATTCAAATTGTAATACATTTTATTTCATTATTACCAATATAAACAGAAATGAGTAACGGGGAAGAGTCGAGAAAGCAATTTTCAGTTTTGAATTTTCAGTAAAAATTTTCTCATACCATTAACTAATTTGCACCGAACGTATATCAAGCAAAGTGTCATATGTAATGTACTGCAGTGCGATCATGCTTTTGGCTTTCTCCCCAATAAATAGTTTTTTATTTCTTTTTGAGAAAGTTTCAAAATATTTTTCTCTACTCATTGTAAGCAACTAATTGTTTCGTCATTGCTGTGTGTTGCATTCAAACTTCACATTTGGCTACTACTCATCCTAATTTTACAGATGCTAGTGTAAAACAATTTTAAAAGCATAAAAAATCACAGGTTCGTGCTCTGTTACAGATATTAATAAATCACTCCACTTACTTTCGTCAGCAAAAAAGTATGTAATCGTAATATTACATTTGTTAAGTTAGTTTAAGCCACCCTAGGGACAATCAAGGTGTTCCAAAGAGAACAAGGAGGAAGACACCATTTAGGATGGAGTTAGGGGAACGGGAAATCTATGCATTGGGAGTGATCTTACAACAAAAGATACCCTACGCATGAAGCCAACAAGTTTGGGAGTAACTTAATAAAGCAAGGTGCAAGTTAATTGGAATGCATTACATGTTGAAAAACCGAGCAGAAGTCAACTGAAAAAGACTGTTCGTAACAAAAATAAAACAAATCTGCTTCAACACAAGGAAAGCCTACCTAACCTTCATTTCGGGATATCACATCTTCCTCCTGAGAGCGCCAATTACCTTGCAGACACTAGTTGTATTCCTCAGAGCTGATCGTAACATTAGTGCAGTTAGTCTCATTTTACGCTCCCTGAATCAGAATTTATACGTGAATTTTTACCAAAACTGGACATGCTGTTGTGATTTCTTCTTAATCTGTGAACTTTTAATCGAAGAGAAAATAAGGGGTTACGGGTTCACAGGGGATTTTTTAGTCACTAAATCTAATTGAATCTGAAGAAGCAACATAACACAAGTGAAGAACAGAGTAAATCCTCTAAAATGGAAAAGATATATTGGAGCGCCAATAATTTCAAGCTGCAACACGGCAATGCAAAAGCTTTGACTTTAATTTTTTACTTTAATTTGACTTTCATAAGCTTTGACTTTAATTTCACTTACTCATACTCGCTAGTTTTATAATTCAAAGTTAACTAGCAGAGTGAAGATTGTCAATGATGTAAACTTTGTCACGCCAAGAAAGTAAACTGAAAGCACACGTAAAATTGCCGCAGCAACGAAGCCGGCAGAAAAGGCAAGAGCAGGCTCTCAATAATATCAAGGCGGACGGGCACTCAGGGAGCAGATCGGATTATTGAAGGCTGGATTTGACTTTTGACGAAAATCCGTAAAATGCGACTTAGAGACATCACTGTATGAAAATTTTTCAATTTGACAATCCAAGATTGAAACGACATTTGTAGAAAACTTGTTCTTAAAAGTAATGAAAACAGCTACACCTTCATTTTGAGTGCACTGAATTCCACACGGCAGCGACTCTCATCTGGGCGAAACATTGTCGCAACACAATGGCATTTATGAACAACTGCAGGTCGTTGATTACCAAGGACTTATACTTTCATCCATAAAATTGAATTTCATGATGACATTACTTGCATCCACTGCGTTCATATCGTTTAGGGTAGATCATTGAGCACGAGGAATCATTTCGAATGATTTAGAATGACAAACTATTCATGTTCCAACTTTTAGAAATTTTCTGCGACGAGATTGAGGTAACGTGTGCGCTTCTCCGCAGCTCACATCCCCATTGGAAGATTTTGCCCCCAATTTCGCCAGTTGTGGATGCAATTAGGAATAAAGTTATTGCAAAATCATGGACTGACTGTTCTATGTAGGATATAGCAGTTGTAATGTCCTCAAAAGGAGCTCGAGTCAAAAATTAAAGTTGACAACTTTCTATAATATTTCTGGATGCAAGATGTAGAGTCACTCGCGTGATCAAAAGCATTTCAAACATCACTTTTGGTGGGTGTTTATTTTAATTCAACACCATTGACGATACCAAAGGTCGCTGACACAGCCCAAGCATTGCCTTTCAAAATGACGAGCGCTGGTGTATCACAATAACTCTCACCGCCAGTGAGTCACAAACAGAAGAACATGAGATGCAGGTTCGGCTGTTCGCCGTATGGTGCCACATCCTCTTGAAGTACGACTCGACTAATTTACTGCTTGAAGTTGCGCAACTTTTGAATATTGAATTTTTCCTTTTAAGACTGTCTTCAAATTAGCATCTAGCATTTTTTAGATAGTTAAATACAAATTACGTATCAAAATTTAAACATATCGATGAGGGAATGGCATCTAAACCAATGATGTCTCCTGTTTTATACGTTTATATATGATAGTTCGTCATCTCCCACTGGACTTAAATTATTTCCGTGACTTATGCATAAGGAATCGTTCAATAAATCTCATTTGCACATAATAGTGTGATTGTACGGTAGCAGAGGCAAAGACGTTACAATGCTAACAACTAAATTTTGAGTTTCAGAGCTACTGCATACGGCTCGCTAGCTCACAACGAAATGACAACGCCCCATTCAATTTCGAGAATATCGCTACCCAACCACCTGCAAAGAACAAGCGCTGAGAGCAACCTCGCAGATTTGTCTTAAAGGCGAACGTAGAACACGATGGTGACGTACAACGTACAAATGGTAGCCTGAAAATGACGGCGCTTCAACTTTACACCTTGAAAAAATTTCTAGAATCAGAAGACAACCGAAGTCGAGTTTTGAAAGTGGTTGATTTACATTTACGAAAAGCGACAGCAAGCGCTGAAACATTCGCAAGTAAAGATGTAGACTCCAACTGGAGAGACATTTCCGTCAATGTTCGATTGGATAGTGCCCAACTTTTCTCATAGCCATGAAATGTTTTCTCATAATTTCTTTTCCTCAGGATATGACTGATATTCAGTGCGTTGAAATTTGTGCAGAGTTAGTCGAGCAAGAACCGGAGCAGTGAGCTCGTTAGCGCGCGTGCAGTTCTCGCCCCCAGACTTCGCGTCTGCTGCAGTCGTCAGGGCCGCACCCGAGTTGTGCGCAGCTCTGCCCTCACCAGGATTTCCTCAACTTGAGAAGTTGCACGTCCGGTCTCGTGTAACAGACAATTTTATTGAAGCAAACTTTTCATGCTCAAACTTTTAGAAATTTTCCACGACGAGATTGAGAAAACGTGTGCGATTCTCAGCATCTCACATCAACATTGGAAGATTTTGACCCAACTGCTACAGTTTTGCAAAAGGCTAAAAGCATTGAAGCAAAACCGGCCAACTTATGTCCAACATACGCATTAATATCTAAATTACATTATTTTAACACTGCAGAATGCTGAAAAATTTTAGGATCTCCAGCAGAATTTTTACTTTGAGTTGTCCTAAGTAGTTGACACGAATAAAAATTCGTGGTACACTTTCTGGAAGTTAAGTGGTCGACGACTTAACAAAGTTTCACTGCGTTCACATTGATTACCATTTAATGTCAAGAGCATTTTTCTACTGTATTAATTTTTAGACTGCTCCAATCGGTACAAGTCGTATACAGTTCATAGCATTTGTTATCTGTTCAGCAGTGGACCCTAGCATTCGGCTTAATTAAGATTTCTTCCGCAGCTGCGACTGGAACATCACCATATAAATGAGATGAGAGCAAAGCTCATTACAGTTGGGCCAGTCGTGAGACTTGGAGGCGGCGGCTCAATTATTTTCACAGATATCGGGATTCCAGCATCCCTTTTGAAGTTGGTTATGCATAGAAGTGCATTATTTATGAATGAAAACTAGTTTACTTATAATCTTTGATGGTCTCGTTTTTTGCATGCTTGCACGTTTTCTTGCTTGCTGGTCATCGTTAACACTTTGTTTTCAGAATTAGGGCAACATTCAGCACTTTATTTATTTCAGTTGCAGAATAGGACAAAATTAGAAAAAAATTATTTCAATATGACGTAAGAGAAAATCCAAAGTCCCTTTTCACGATAGATATAATCGAAACCATTCACTACTATGTAGAAAATTCATGTTCTTCTTGATTCAACGAGTCGCACGAATTTTATTGTGCAAAAAATCTGCGGGAATGTTCTTTTTACGAATAATAATTTACTGTTGACTCCAGTGCAAGATTTTACAGAACTGGCTTTCACTGTTTTTGAGTTATTTCATCTCCGTGAAAAGTATGATTCTGAAATAATACATAGGCTAAAAAATTAATTCCAGAAACAATCTTATTCAACCGGCTACAGTTATATATGCAAATTATTTCATTTCCATTTATGATAATGTGCAAAAAAGAAAGAGAAGGATAGAAATAAAAGCCCGTTTTTATATCGTCCGAAAAATATGCAAATATAAATTGATATTTTGCATTTTCAAAATGACGTCATGTTACATGCATAACATTGAACAACGTGATAAACGGGACTTTGGCCTGATATTGACTATCATTAACATCTGCACAGTCCCAATAACAGTTCCCAATAATAACAGCGGTAAGAACATGCTCGCAGTAGCTAGGACACAGAAACAGATCTGAGTTTCGAGTCCTTCATCACCAGCTGCGTAGCCACACAAGACCAGCTGAGGATATCCCGCACGGCAGTGGCGCAAATAATTTCGAGGGGGGGCCAGACATTAATTATCAGCAATCTTTTTATTCTTTTACTTAAAACGGGCCCCCAGCTCAACATTTCGGGGAGGGCTATGGCCCCCGTGGCCTCCCCTGGCTGTGCTACTGCCGCACGAGCAATAGCACTTCAAGGAGCATCAGCATACAGCAGCATAGCAATATGAAACAGTAGTATTTAAAGGAGCATCAACAACAATATGAAACAGCAGTATTTAAAGAAGCATGAATAAATAACTGTGTAACTGCATGAAGCAACTGTATTTCAGAACTTTGAATGCTATTAACAACTTGTCCTGCCCGTTTTTCAGCCACAAGCTGAGTTACTGTAACTATGAGAAATTAATTTGAGAACGATAAATTCACGAAAAAGGATTTTATGAGTAACAATAAAGCAAACGTGACACAATTGAGAAAAATAATGATCATCACCTTCGTGGCCTCAGGGTGAACAAAAATGAATGGTCAAAACTGCAACTTATTCTAAAATAAACGGCATTAGTTTTAAGCTAGCCTATTTTTCATCCACAAAATAAGTAGCGGATTAATACAATAGATATAATTTAGGCATTAAAAGGTCAATGGAAAACGCGCATCCGAATAAGTAACACTATATGTCAAGGGAAAAATCTGTCCATGACAAATGAAATTAGTCTGAATCTTATATGTATCGTTTTGATAATATTTCATTCGAAAACTCTCAATAGACCCAAAGCTAAATATTCTTGCCCCATTATCAAATTAATTGATCTGAAATATCACTGCCTCTAAATGACAGATAGATTAGGTCAGATGTTAGTTTAAGTCTCCCTAACCTCAATAAAGGCGTTCCAAAGAGAGGAAAAAAGAAGGCACCATTAAGTATGGAGCTAAGGAAGCGAGGAATCTATGCGCATTGCACAATGTGCACAGAGGCAGGAGGTTATGAAAGAAGTTCATTAAATAAGATAAAAGCTGAAGAAGAAAGTAGTAGGTACTGAAAAATAAGACAGCATTGAACCGAAAAAGAAGAACAAACAAAAATGTTTTATTTTAACAAAAAGAAAGCCTACTTAACTCTCAAGTTGGGACCTCACATTTCCCTTTGGGAGAGCTAATACCCGTAGATACAAAAGCTGCATCCCCTTGAGGGGCTCTGAATGACAATAAATTTCACCTCAGACGAATAAATTTTCATCGTCTTGTATTTTTTGTGTAAACATCACTTGATACTCAAAATTTTTGTAAATACCAAGTCCGAAAATATCCTCACATAAAATTCTATGTTACATTTGATACTTGATCGTTATCCTGGCTACACAAAAATTTCACAAGAACTTCATTAAGGAAACGACATTGAGATGGTGACGGTACTTCAACTCACCTAACCTGCTTAAGAAGAGTGGAAGTGGTCGAGGTAAAAAAACACACAAAATTTTCCATAAATTATTTTCGTGAACAATAATAATGTGAAACCTATGAGTGATAGTTTAGCCATAAACTTCACCATTATTAAAGCATGCTGGCACGCTAATCCTTCAGTCACAGTGAAACATGAATGGAAATATTTCTGATAAGTGTTTCCTGCATTTTTACATTATAAAAAAAAAGGCAATTGATAACTCATCGATCTTTAGAATAACAAGATACCGAAGAAATAAAGCTCATTGGTGAGCATTATTAGAGCCTGAGGTGAATAGAGATGAACAAAAAACAACGGAACAGAAAGTAGTTAGTTAAATATTCACACATGTGGTACGATTATATTAAAATTGAAGTAATCCTAGGTTGCCAAGTTTATTTTCATAAGTGATACAATTCATTGAAGTGTAAAGTCAGGTAAACATGAAATGTTGGTTGCTGCAGCTAATCGTTTAAAATAAAGCCTAAATACATTTCTTTCAGTCTTGTGAGATCATCAGTAGAGAAGGCTTGTCTTGCTGTCAATTTTGTAGAATAAATGCTGCACTAAATTACAAAATATAAGTTCCTTGGAATAAAACATTGATATCAACTTTTATAGGACTCCACTTATTTACTAAACACATCAATCAGTGTTCAAAGCTGTGACTGAAGTTCAGGTTAAAGGCGATGCTGAACAGGCATCAGTCTTCATTAATAGCCAACAGTTTACAGACTCGTTTCTTAGTTACTCCTCAACGCTGGATGAAAATTGAGACTGTCTCGGAATGACATAAAGGGGCTATAGCATTTGATCGGGTTAATTAAGATATACGAAGTTAAAAACCTAGCGAAATTCGCTGGTTTCATGACCCATTGCTAAGTGGAACAATGGAAACAATCCGGTACATCCGGCAATTCAAGGTAAGGTTGTAGTCGGAAGAAAATTCAAATCGATAGGGATGAATTACAATTTTGTCTGAATAGTAGTAATGCCCGCCGTAGTGCTCATTGAAAATCTCATGAAGCCTTCGACGAAGCCTGTGTACAACGGGCGATACAAAGAGTATGAGGAGGGTCTGTCATATTCTGGGGCTATTTCAACAACACAAAAGAAGGTTCTTTGGCTGTAGTATCCGTCTAACTTAACCAGCATGGCTACATTGAGATGTCAGCTCGACAAATTTTACCGTTTGCACAATATCTAAATGAAGAAATTTTCGAGATATCGAATCTGAAACTTGAATAGAGTCTCCAACGATGGTGGAAGAAGTCCCCTGAGTCTGAAGTGATGGGAGCTCAATCGATTACGTGAGGTTTATTGCAAAATTGGAAATGCAATAAGAGCTCAAAATATCCGCCCACTACGTCAATGCACGCTTGGTACCTAATCACAAGTTATTCACGGACACAATAAAAAGCTCGCTGATCATCCGCAGTAAGTGCTGCAGACTCAACTGTCCTTCCTGTAAGATCCACTTCTGTCTTTCAAGAATTTTTCAAGCTGTTTCACTAGGTTCACTGGTAGCTGACATCCATCAAAATAAACAAATGTTTTTTTAGAATTTGCGCATCTGCATCAAAGCAGAGAGTGATCAAATTTTCAATAGACATACAGTATTTACGTTTCGATATCTCGAAAACCATGAATGTTTGGAATTTTACTTTTTCTTTAAAATTTTTTCTTTTTGATTTATGAATCTACTATAAGAGTTCGCACTATTAGTTTTTAGGTATCCAGTATAGTTTTAACACATTGATACGTGATATATTTGTTTATATACAGAAATATGTCACAGTTCTAAAGTACTATAAACTATACACATTATTAAGTACTATACATGTTACTAAGCATACTAGTTTTAACATAATGTTACTGAATGTTTAGATTATTTCCACGTCTCAACACGAGTAAAAAATTTTTAATTTGTTGCCATTCAAGACATTGTATTTTTCGTCTTGCAAGCGCGCATTAGAAGCATTAGTATTCGCAGGATAAAATGTAACTTGTAGGGGTTGACCGCTTCCAGAATGCTATTAAACTCTTGTGAAAATGGTACAATAGTTTAAAGGGTGTTAAATAGTGTAAGGGTGTAGTAGTTTAAAGGGGGTTCAATAGTTTAAAGGGTGTTTAAGGGTGCAATAGTTTATAGGGGGTTTAAGCGCATAGGGTCGAGTAGTACATAGGAAATGTTGTGCTATATGAAATAGTAAACTCTTCTTTCACGTAACAAGTTAAATCTATCTTGGTGGATATTTTTAACTCCAGGTTACGCTATCTCTGCCGCTCTTGAGACCCCCTGACCTAGTATTACTTTCATTGACATTTCCCTCTTCTTTAGAACTGATAACCATTCGGTCGATAGTTTTGATTAAAGTCAGGGAGTGGACTTTGGTGCTGTTGCCGAACAGAAGACCCAGATGATATTTTTATGATCATCAAGGCTACTTTGGCAAATCTTAACAAACTTTACGCAAATCTGTTTTAGGATTCCAATACTTGTGAGTCTCTTTCTAACATTTGAACAGTTGTGGATTTCACCGATTCTTACATTTCAGTTGACAACATGCCATACATAAAAACTTTTACATTCGATGGTTTAGTGTTTGAGATCTGAAGAAAGCATTTAGTGAAATGGACGATTTTACAGTTAAGCTTGGCATGTGCACGAGAGATGGAACTTTGTAAAGTGAGTGCATATGAGAGATACTGGCTAGAATACCTGGCTTTAAATTAGGACCATATTAATGTTGCATGAGCTATTCAATATACCTAGCAGAATTTTATGATTTTCATCAGTTCACCAAGTCTTTTGCCAGTTCAAAAGTTGGAAGATCGGTCGCCATTTGGAAAGGGATGGAATCTGGCTTACGATTTCAGCATGCACTTCCTCAATTCGCATGCTTCCATTCTTCTGATCGTGAGGTTTGTCAAGAAGCCTCAAATGGATGCCTGGATTAATATGTTTTCATTTTGTGCATTCCATTGCTTCTAATATCCACTCCTTATAATGATGTCCCTCTCAAAGAGACATTTATGAAAACTTAACGCCTTCAAAATCGTGAAAACATAGAATGTCAGAATTTTACTTGCGTAACCATGGGAAAACCATTGCAAAATAAAAATAGCGTTCATGCTCTAACTACATCTTCATATGTTATTTCAAGAGTACGTAGTCATCGTAGTCATTGATTTGCTGTTTAATTAATAGTACTCCATGGATCTTACATTTTGAGAAATATAACGAGAGTGAGGCAATAATCATTCCAGATATTTTCCATTTCTGCAATCATTCCATTTCGGTAAATTGGAAAGCGTACACTTCAGTGTTCCTATATTGGCCTCTGTGATGAGCTATTTTATGGCACGCTCGCTGCATTTCATTATTTTCACGTGAAAAATAAACATTAACTTGTGTGTTAAAGCATTTACCATCGCATATTTAGTCTGAAAACAAAAATATTTGAACTTTCACTAGCATCAGAGCCAGTATTCAATAGTTCCTGGAGTATTGAAAGAGCAGCAGTTGCCACAAAATATTTGGAAACCGCGAGCTCCATCATCAAACTACATTTGTGTGGTAACAGTAGTAGCCACACACCTGGCGGCACATGTGAGCGCTGCAAGTGATGCGGAGAGCGTGACGTCAGTCTGACGCACTTGAGCGTCACGTACACCCCAACACCTCGACCCGAGTGTCAAGATACGACCCAATGCCTTTACTGACATGGAATGTTGTAAGCTGTTCTCAACTTACCTAAGTCAAGCACAGCCTGGCGGAGAATAAAAGTGGAAAGAATTAGAGCGCATAAATGTCAATCACTTAATTTCATTCAAAAATTTCCAAGCCGTGAAATCAATTTTTCGGAAAGACTGATAAAATTGGTATTGCTTTGAAATTATGCTTCGAAAATGGCAGGTTTATCGCTCATACAAGCGTTATAGTCATCAGTGTCGTATTGAAAATAACACCATATATAGAGGGATGATTTTCAATTTCAATTGAAAATCAATTTCAATGCAGATGATTTTCAATTTCGTTATTTTGAAAGAAATCATCGGTTAACTTTGTCCCTGGAGAGCGGCCCAGCCAACACCTGAGAAGTGCGTGAAGAAAGTACGGAGAAAAGAAAATTGTTTATTTACAAAAAAGTTGTCAAGAGGCGTACACTTCAGTGGAAACGATTGCAAATCTGTTTTAAATGTAGTATAAAGGAAATGTTGTGCTATGTGAAATAGTGAACTATTCTTTCACGTAACAATTTAAATCTATCTTGGTGGATATTTCCAGCCCCAGGTTTCGCTCTCTCTGCAGCTGTTGGGACCTTCTGACCTAGTTTACGCAAATCTAATATCCTCACTAAACCGATTTTTCTCAAGTCTAGTACCATGGACACATTTAAGTATAGCTACTTTCGTGAAGGAGTTTTTAAAAATTTCTTAATGTAAAGGTCCTTAATCGAGAGACAAATCCTACTAGGTGTGCAATAGCCTTGTCAGGAGTTAATTATGTTATTATTGAGAGAAACAATAAGACTATATTTCTGGGATATTTTATCAAAAGTATGATGACTGAATGCTCATAAATACTTAAAAACCACTGAAGAATGTTTCGGAGGACACTCGCTATAAGTTGAAACGAAAGAAGAAAAGACATGAAACGCTGTTCTGAAACAGACTGAAATACCGTCCTAAATGATTTTCAAGTAGTGAGAAGAGGTCGGCCAAAAGTAATTTAAAATAAAAATAGCACAAGTCTCACGTCTGAAACAAATAAACTAATACACAAGCAAAATTGAATTTCATAGCTCATTCATCACACGATGAGTGAGATGGTTTGTTTATGAATCTCAAGCTCAGATAATGCTTATTTTCCTTTATATATATTTATATTTTGAGATACATATATGTTAGACGCTCAATGGGGTAGCGATAGGTCTCTTTTTGAAACAGTGAACTAGTGTACTAGTTTTATTTACTGAAATAACGAGTTATTTCTGATTAAAAGTTCAGTGCTACTGTAACTGTTCGCAGAGCGTTTAGCGAATGAAATCATGACTACGCTTTTTTCACAAAAAAATTAAATACTTCATCCTGCTCCATTGAACTGTCGACAGAATTGCTCAGCGTTGTCGAGAGAAATAAAAGAAAAAATACAAAATAAAAGAAAGACTTGAGAAACGTAAAAATTAACTAGTTTCTAATTTTTTGACAGAATTTTCAAAAAATCAAGTTCAGTCTAAAAACAACAAAAACCATTCAAGGTTTCTCATTCTTTCGGTATCCCTTACAATAACATCCAGACATGCGTACATGAGATAAAATAGAAACACGGTGTTATAATACTCGTAGATTGGCATCGCTTAAGACTGACGAATGGCTACAAAATTTCGTCACATGGATTACAAATGAACCTAATTGCTGTTTCATAACCGACTGCTCTTTACAAGCCAAGTATGAAGTCTTCGCCGTAGGATAGCTAGAAATTAACAAAATTAGCTAGAAAAAGCATAAATATTTCGACTTCACTGAGTTTGAAATGCTAACCTGAAAGTTGCAGTGAGCAGATTTACGGTAAACGGTCGTCGTTTAGTTTGAGCTAACAAGAAAATGTTGCTGTACGTTATTCTCTATAACAGAGATGGAAATGGCGTGACACGTTTCCCTCGAATTCTTTTACAGTTAAAGAGTTTTTTATAAGCTGGGAAAGCTTATTCCACAAAAGAGCTCCAGAAACTGAGAGTTTTTTGTCTCAGGTCATATGAACGGTAACCAAGCTATCTTTCCTCCGATTTGTTTTTTTATTCGGAATGTTGGGCAGGAGAAATTTCACGTCTGCATTACTCTGAGGGAGGAAGAGAGACGAAAACAGTTGTCGAGCTTTTTGAATGAAGAATCTTTCTGGTACAAGGATCCAGCCAAGGTTTTTTAGGAGAAGGGCTGTATGATGAGGGGTTGTATGAAAACACACAATGAACGGAAAAAATTCACCCGAGCGTAGCGCAGGTGCCATGATCGAATAATTGTTACATATAAACAACAATTAGTACGAACATATGACGCGATTGAGGTCTGATGCGATAACGTAGAAGCTAACTTTCCAGTTAGCATGCAAGGCCCTAACTGACGGTTAAACCATGCCGCGTCAGCATGAGAGGGAGAGAGGATGAGGGTTGTGAGCACGATGTTACTCTTGGACAACCCTCTGAATCCATATAAGGGGGACGAGGCTTACAATAATTATTTCTAACGCAATAATTATTAATCTTTTCAATTACAGCCGTTCGTCAATGTTTAAGAATTGAAGAAGGACATTTTGTGTAATAAAACGATCAGCTTAACAATTTTGCAGCACCAAATGAAAAATCACTGAAAAATCGATTATAAGAATTAAAATACACTTAAATACAACACAGAATTGATGGGGATAATTTGCCACAAAATGTTAAGAACATATTTGCGTTCTCCCTTACACAGCGACTACATTAAATTATTTTCATGACGCATTTGAAAATTTTGCGCCGCCAAGCCATTTTGTCGAATTAAAAGTTTTCGTACTTTTCCGCCAGCCTTCCAGAGATTACGAAACTTTCTAATGGATATTTTCTTACTAATTTAATTAGAATAGAAGCCAAAAAACCTGAGATCAGAACTAGATCCGGACCATGACTTTTTGGTCCAGAAGTCCGTATTTCTCGAGCTCAATACTTTCATAGCAACGCCCCATGTAAAGGGTGGCGCATAAGTAACGCACCCTTTTAATAAATTAATAATAAATAAACTATGAAAGGTATAACGATAGGATTAATTGCAAACGATAGAGGAACTCTTAAAGTTTATTTACATGTATCCTGTCTACAGATACTCAGTGTATATTGCGGTAATAAATCTTTAAAATTTACCTTCAAAAGGGAGCGTTACTTATGCGCCACCTTGTATAACATTGAATCCACGGTCGTAGTCTCTTTGAATGGATCTCATATTCTTTGAGAAAGAGTGACCAATTATATTTCTGTAATTATTTACAAGTATGTGACATGTTTTGGTACATATTATTTTTATAATATTTTTAACTTCATACATGGCATGATCTTGTTATTTCAAAATTTTTCGGTAATTAAAGAGTAATTTTTTATACTAATTGTTGTGTGTAAGATCAGATAAAATAGGTTAGTTTAAGCTCCCCTAACCACAACAAAATAGTTCCCAAGAGAGGAAGGAGGGAGACACTATTTGGTACGGAATAAGGGAACATTTAATTTCACAAGTTGTCTCCCCACATCAGCAAGAAATGTAAATGCAAAAAATTGTAATACTGAAAAATGTACATTAAACCAGATAAAAATAGAAAGGAGAACAATGGGTGCTTTAAAAAGCATTCAACCGCGAAACTTAGTGTGTAACAAAAACCAAATCCTTCAATATTTCAACAAAAGAGAGGCCTACCTAATCTTCCGCTCGGGACCTCACATTTTTCCCTTGGGAGCGCTTATTCCCACAGATACAAAAATTGTATCCCTCTGTAGGGGTGAATGTCTTGTGATTCTAGTCACTTCAAATCTCAAATCGCAATAAAGTTTTAAGCGGTGAGCCCGTATTTGGGTTCAACTTGAGGCCAAACACATACCTTCCCGCTCCTCGAAGTCTGGTTTTTTTAACTATGAAACATCTTGTTGTGGCAATTCCTTCGGTCACAAATTTCAAGAGTAAAGCAAAGTGCTGATAAATAGTGTCCTGATTTTATATTTTTTGAAAAAGGAACAATTACAGAACCATACGGTTCACTCAGAGCGCCTGTATGACAGATCAATCTATTTCACCGTGCTCCAGGTGTGAAGGCGAATAATGAAGTAACGACTGCTCTATGAGTGAGTATGTACTGCTCTTATCAGTATCCTAAAGAATCAAGATCGATGATTTTAATCTTCTAATATTACAAATACTATAGTGATAGAAACAACCGATGTCAACTCGCACTGCAAATGCTGATTATTTGGTGGTACACAGAATATGTCTGTACTATCAAAATGATCTACGCTAAACATATCGACATAGAATCACGTACAAGGTAATCAGCGCAAACGTTTACCATCATCGGAAACCCTAGAATAAACGAAAATTTAGCATTGTATCGTTTTAGATTTCATTTCTTTGCAATGCGTTCCCTGTTGACCACAGTAATGAATTAAATTGCAGGCAAATACCAAGAGAAACATTTGAAAATAATTCAAATAATTTAAAATAATTTATTTACCACAAGCTATACAGCAGTACATTGTTTCTTAAGACTGGTACAATGGACACATTTAAGTATAGCTACTTGTGGGCCCGAATACATACATGCAAATGATGTTTTTTATTTCAATCAAGCCTGATACATATCATCTTGTACATTGGTTGTTCAAATGCCTTATTACTAACACCAGGACGCCATGACGGTTACCCCCGGTCAAGCCGGTACCCATTTCAACACCTGAGTAGAGTGGTGGAATTGTGGCTGAGTTCTCCCTCTTCCCATAGGGGAGAAACACCGGGCGGCACTGCCGGGATTCGAAAAGGGCGAGCGCTCTTAACCACTCGGCCACGGTGACAACACAATACATTTCACAAAACATTTTTAAGGATATTTTAGAAAATGAGTGAATTTGATGATCGAATTGGCTAGCAAAGCGGCAGCTGGCTAAGTCATGTGTAGTGAAGTTGTTTGGTTGTGTTGCCGCGCAGCTGGGGCTGTATATGCGCAGGGTAAACATGCCAGTCGCGCCCCACTGAGTGCCCCAGCAGCGTCTGCAGGGGCAGGAGTGGTCCTAGCAACGAGCCAGCAATTCCATACTTCCTCGTATTCTCATTTGATGCGTGACCTCAAACGCTGCATGTATTCCAACACCTTCATCCAATTTGAAAATATTTGTGAAACAATTTATATGGAGTCGACTCTCTTGAACAAGATTTCATTGACATACTTGTGCCATAACTAGATTCAACGTTCTTCAAGATTCAATATTCTAGCTATGTGATCTATACTTCCTCGTCTTCTCATTTGCTGCGTGACCTCATATGCTGCATGTATTCCAACACCTTCACACAATTTGAAAATATTTACAAAACAACTTATAATGCATCGGGAATCGACTCTCTTGAACAAGATATCATTGATATCCTTGTACCATAACTTCAGCAATGTTCCAATGTTCAAAGTCATAGATGGCTTATTGCAGCGCAAATGCGAGCCAATTCCATGGGTGAGGTGTTGCGAAAATATTGCACGCTGTTGTATCATTTCAACTTCATTAGAACACCAAGTTCAACTCCATCAAATAAGCGCCACTGCGACTGCTGCCTCTGGTAAGATTATACCACTTGATAAAGAAAGAATCGACACGGAGCCTTTTCGAATACGAAAACAAACTAGGAACTAGTTCGTTCGATCGACTAATTCACAGATCAGCATAGCTACTTGTGGGAATGCATAGAATGCAATGCATAGATCAGCATAGTTACTTTTTTTTAAATCTATAAAAGAAAAACATCGGGCGCCCTTTAAAAGCATGAAGTTGGGAATGGATGCCCACATGAAAATATTTGGATAAGTCTTATCGCTTTAATTTGCGTACTTGCTCAAAGGGCAGGCGGTATCTAGAGTAAGCACTCACTTGACGGCATCACCAAAACCTGCAATAAAACAGATAGCGCTGAGAGCCGTTTCCTGAGCGGGTACCGGCGGGAGCTAGAAATAGGAATTGCTGTGCTGCATGAATCACCCACACTAGCGAGCTGCTGCCGTGCATCAAACGCAACTCAAGCTTCGTAAGAGTGCGTGAGCACTCCACAAAAGCCATCATGAAGCGATTCCACTAAAAATATTTACTTAGGGCTACAGAAGAAAAGAAATACTTGGGATTAAAATTGCACTATTTAGCCTAACCATGCACTATGGGTGTAGGCAATATAAACTCCAGTCTTTCTTTTCGGAAACTACTACAAGAATTACAGCTGCGTCGATTAAAAATCTCGAACAGAAATGCTTATTTAAATCATTAGGATAGGCACAGTTGGAACTAGATGTTTTTATTTAAATTCATAGGATTATTGTACAAAAGGAGTTTTGACCGACAACGAGAGGGTCAAGAGCGATATTTTCTACACAGTAAGCTATTTAAATCTGACAATATTTGTTCCTAACCAACGCCTCTTTAATAAGTAACTGCTAACTTAATTTTAATCCTTTAAAATTGGCGGGTTTAATTTACAGTTTCTCGGATTATGTCAGCACCACTTCATCGTGTTTTACGTAATATTCATACGTCACTGGCAAATACATACATACATTCATACAGAACATGTTAAGCAGGAACATGAGGGTAACAAATCTAGAGGTAAGATTTTAAGGTTTTAGATTCAGTAAATTTTAATCAATTGCGCGTCAAATTATCAACGTTAAGCGTAATACTGACAGTAATTTTAATGAGTTTGCAAGCCTGGATAACAACAAGTTCTATTTGAGAGCCCAATGTTAGGATCACTTGGGCCAAGTGTTACCAACCGCCGTTCTGACTTTCATATCAGTTCAAGAAATTTGTTAACTTTTTACTTACGAAGTGCATTCAGAGAGTAAGTTTCTCTTTTGGCCAACAAATAGCAGGCCACAGGTTTGGAAAGGGTAATGGGTGCGCGTGAGAAAGTAATGACATGGTAATTAATGCACGAAATACTGCGTGATTCCTCCCACGAGCACGGGTCTAGCGGATGATGTAACTCCATCCTCCGCCGCTCGCACGGTTCGGTCAGCGAAAAAGTTTTTCAACGCACAGAACATGATCCCAATCGAATCCCTCGTCACGGACAATCTTAAGTGCGAGCAGAGCGTGATGGAGAACCGTGTTTTCAAGATTGCGGAACTCGGTAGTCAGCGTTGCGTACCACTGTGACGCAAAGTTGTAGGTGGCTGTGAAAACTGGTGTCAATTCCAGATGAGATTTTCATGACATAGGGATACAAATATCGATCCTTCTGTATGAAATAGATCTCAATTTTGATGCTTATGGAGAAAATTAGAGCAGTACGTGCTGTAAATTCCACAATGAAACTTTTCCATAAAATGTTTTTTGTTAACGTCTAAGAAAACTTACTTTCTGCAAACGTCTCATAAATACAGTAAAACAGACATCGGTTAGAGACCTACAACGGTTTCAATACCTGATGAATTACGCTGGACCGGTCCTAGCTATCTCACATCAGCGAGGTAGCTGGCGTGGAATAGTAGTAGTAGTAACATGGGTTTGCTAGCGCTTCAGTTATTCAAACTATATCACACCGAACGAAGGTCTGGCGAGGAATAGCAACAATCGCAGTCGCAGAAAAGATCCAGGAGCTAGAAATCTAGAGTAAGAAATCTAGAGATTTCACTCATTGGGATGTTTTACTACGCTACTCTTTTGATCAATAAATATCATACGAAGTGAAATGTATTCACTGCAGTAAACTTCGCCTCGTCTCCAATAATAGCGATGTAGTTCTAGAAAACGCTGGGAAAGTTTATTCAGATTATCAACTTCCTTACAATCATCTTATTTCAGCGACAAAAATACACGATCAAAATCCATTTTACGAAAGGAAGCAAGCCATATTTTGCATCTAGGTAACAGCACGCAGGAAATGGGCCTTTCCTTGAAAAGTCTTATCTTCTCTTTCTTATCAGCTGCCCACCTGGTGCAAAAAAGTTGCAACGCTAGCGCTGCGAGTGCGCGCTGAACGCAACCGAACTCGCTCAGCTTGGCAGCCTGCAGCGCATCAAGGAACTTGTCGCCTCAGTGAAATGAAAATTCAGTGGCGTCATTCAAAATTTATCTCCAGAAATAATTTCATCCAATAATAACAAAAAGAAATCATTTCCAACTATGCGAATTATTTGTTGCTGCCAAATACAGACAGAATATCAATTATAAACAGTAAAAAATCAGCAGTTGATTACATTTTACATTATATGTCACGAATTTACTCTAAACGCTTTTTAAAACATTCGTATATCAACAGTTAGGAATCTAATTCCTGAAAAATTTTAACAATGTATGTTCACGCCGTGCAATGTTGTACGAATGTTCAAAATTCTACGTTTAGTTTTTCACATTTTTACATAGAAAAGGTTTCAAAACAACCGCTGTGAAGTCGTTGAACAACCAGCAGAAATTTTCAAAAGGTACAAGAAATAAAACTTCTAGGACAACAAAAATTATCAGTTTCAATCGAACGTTTTGGATATTTTTACTCGCGTTCAGTCAACAAAAAAAAAGCGAGAGGAAGTCGTAATTTGTAAAAAAGCTAATACATCTTTGTCAATCTAGATCGTCAACAAAGTTTGAGTAATTTTGCAAGTGTTGACACTACATCAAATGAAATGAAAGTCTAAGTAGACGAAGCAAAATTGAAAAGCGTATATTTCAATTTTTACTGAAGAGGACGAAATTTAAATCGAGGATTATTTGTAATTTTAGTAGAGGAACACTACGAGACTAAATGGAATGTCACAAATGTATTCAAATGCACACCGTGCACAACTGCTACTATTAACACAAGAATGATTGTGTAAGGATAGAATGCTAATTTTTATAACTCAAATGGTTCTATAGGACAATTGCACCGGCAACTGCCACGCGTAGAGTTGGTACCGTAAGACAATCGCTCCCCGTATAGTTGCCCGTAGGATGATGCTCTTACACAATTGCCCACGAACACTTATTGTTTGCATCTACCTTATAGAACCTTCTTCTTCCCAACATGAGCAAACCTACGTTAAGTTCGTAAATTGTGGTGGTATATTTGCGGATAATTCAATGCAAATTTTTTACAATGCAAGATTGTTCGAACATCTTGGCTTGACCTGATTCTTCACTGTTCCCCTAAGATTTTTGATCGGGTTGAGGTAAGGGGATTGCCTTGACCACTTAAGAACATTGATTATGTGTTTATTTTATTATGCCCAGGTTCAATTTGCCGCTTATTTAGGGTCGTTGTTTCGTTTGAACGTCTACCTTCAGATTTTGAATACGTTTTAAACAACTTGGAAACAATTTGCTTCCACGAGAAATGCATCAGTAGATCATTAAGTTTCCCTTGTGGATGATCGAACTGACGTTCATCACGAAGTCAATTTTGGTATTCAACACTGAAAACGCACACATTAAATGGAACGCGCCTTCGCTGGGTTTTGGCTGTTTTCCTGAGAATTAAGTTCGTGACCACCAGCGGGTCAAATAGCAGTATTTAAGAGCAAGGGGCAACACACGTTTGGGTAGCATCGTTAAGAAACGAGTTAAAACTGTTACAACGGAATGGTCGAGATACAACTACTTGTGAGCCCGATAAATTTCAATGACTTCTAGGGAATCCAACGGAAAAAGTATACATTTACATTGTCATTTAACCCTTTGACTGCAACGGGAGTTGGCGATGGTCATGGAGAGGATTTTGATATTGCTGCTGACCAACAAGTAGTCACAAAGTAGATTTTTATAAAAACCTAATCAAAACCTAAACGAAAGCGCTACACAGTTGACTATTTTCAAAATTTCGTCCTACAAATGACTTTAAATTTGAGTTGAAAATTGATCTTCAGTTTAACCCATCGCGACGAACGTGTTATTTTGGAACACTCAACTTCAACTTACATTTAATGGATCGAATAATTTTTCTTAGGATCATAAAAGAAAATGTAATTTAGGTCGTCATAATTACGTAATGATGCGAACGAGAACTGTAAATTCAAAAATATATTTAGGAAATTTCATTTCAGAGCAATGGGTCTATATTTTAACTATTGACCATCAAATTAAGAGAAAGTAACCATTTCTTAACCGCTAACTTGCTCAGTGACATACGAGACTCTTTTTAAATGCTCGATGACAGTTTTCTCACAGATATTTGAAAGTGTAAAGATCAAATGCTCAATTCCAATGAAATGGAAACAGTGTTGAGATCGGGTTTTGTTATAGCGAAAGTAGTATGAATATATGACACTTCGCTTTCCAGTCGAATAGTTGGACGGCCAATTTGACAGAATACTAAACGTTTAACATTTAATCGTTCTCATTATTTAAAGCTTTGTACATCTAATTAACACCAAAAAACTTATAGAAATTTAAAAACTTAAGTATGTCTGGGTATTTGATTGTATCATTTGTATGGCCATTATATTCCTAGTTTCTCATTAATCTAATGGCTTTCTTTAGAAATGTTAAAATTGCATCAGTTTTATTTTTGTTGGGCCTGTGCCATGCTTCTTTACCACATAAAATATGTTAGAGAAATGGGTGCGATTTTTTCACTGAGGATCAAATTCTTTTCAAAAATGTGACGATTCGTAATACCATACATCTTTCCATCAATGATGTGGAGTGGACCAGTGGCATGCGAGGCGAAGCAACAATTAAAATGCACCCACCTCGGCGCTGCACAGGTGGTGTGGTATTTTTAGGTTCGTAGGCTATCCCCTCCGTCTTCCACACAAAAGGACAGCATGATATTCTTACAATTCAATTTTGGTTTCACCGTACCAAAGGTCAACTATCTGAATCTCATTTCCTTTGCGTAAATGTTTTTCTCTAAATTTTAAACGACTTAAAACATTCGCTCTCATAACCAGAATGATTTTCAGGGCCTATAACTTAAGCAGTTGCTACAGATGGTTGTCAATTATTTTCAGACCAGAGGCTTCAATGTCAATTTGTAACTTAGTTCGGCTCATTTTTACCGGTTCTCCACATGCTTCACGTGCACAAACACTGATTTCTCCGGTGCACCTGACCTTGGTAAGTAGGTGTCTGTGCCATCTTTCTTGAATTTAAGCATTGAACCTTCAGAGAAGAAAGGTACTTCTAATTGAACTGCATGAAATCGTTCCGTATGAAATTCCTGCCGAATGAAGTTGAATGATTTGTTCCTAGAAAGATTCTGGAGCTTCTTTTACCTTACGCATGATTTGTTTTATAGGCAACTTTCAGAAACGACGGCTTGTTCGTAGCTTACAGCATAACTTCTCACCGAACCACACTGATTCTTGAGCTTCAAACGTCCATAATGTTAGGACATTACTTGTGTACGATAAGCCTTTAAAAAGGAAAAAACTATAACTTGAAAACTTCGCCAAAATGGTTCAATTCTATCGCCATATCCCATACACTGTTGTTTTCTACGAATCTGGTAACTCAAAAAATATAATGATTTACATCATCATTTCAGTTCACCCACTAAGGACAATACTCTGCCAAAGAGTTTATTGTATACTGGCCTATTAACAGTTTGATAAAAAGTAAAATCTCACGTGTGCATAGACTAAATTCAAGGTTCATGATTTGAGAGCAATTTTCAACAGAACCAATTTTCTTGGAGGCAATTGTCTATGAGTGTCATGAACTTTACGAAACAATTCATGTCATTTTGAAACGCCATGTGATGCTTCATGAAAAAATGAATCCTTAAGATTGCGATACTAATTGAAAATTAAAAAGCACGTTACGAAAAAAAGGAAGATGAGGATAGGATTCTTGTTAAACTGTCAACTCTTATTCCGTTTATGTTTATGCTGTCAACTCACAATGTCGACGGGTAAACTTCGTTGAAATGTGTTGACATTACGAGAGGCACACAGAAACATTATTCATCTCTAGGATGTACGTACTTTACGGCAGCCAACTGGCAATGTGTTTAAGCGATGTAAGGTTTATTGGCCTTTCCGGGAGATGAAAAAGGTACACATGAGCAAGTTTACGTGACCAGTCCGTAGGCGGTACATTCAAAGTAGGCAGTTCGATTAGAACGATTAAAAATATTCCCAGACCTTGCAATTTGGGTTAGCAGTGTAGTAGCAGAACAAACCACTAATGAATGAGCAAATCCTAACCTAGTGACTGTCACCAAAAAGTAAATGAAACAGCGGCACACCGTGTAGTGAGCAGTTCTCTGATTCTTAGGACAGAATCCGAGTCGAAATAGAGTAGAGGCAGTTGCAGGAGAATAATATTCCGGGCGAAATGCATGGAAAAACGCTCTTACCATCGCGATTAACTGTACACGGGATGTGATAGGACGCCGCAGGGCAGACCTATGATACAAAAAGTGACTATCAGAATCAATTAAATATCAGCAATCATTTACAGGAGACTGCTAAGGAGAGCGTGGGAATTCCCGATTGTTCCGCATTTGTGAATAGAATGATACACCTATCGCGCATGAAGTGATGACGAATATAGAACTGAAGTTCCTAAGTATTTAGAAATATGCACCGCGAAATATGTGAAGTGGAACAGTTTGTTCACAAATTGTTATCAGCGTTTGTTTAAGAGTTCCACGTCAACTTGCTTCAGGCGAATGAAATTTGTTGTACGTCAATTGTCCCATTTGCTCTGAACATTTTTTTTTGTTTGTAATTAATGTAATCATTTTTGTTTGTAATTAATGTAATTAATGCAGCTGGATACATCGAGATGTTAGAAACGGTTGAGCTCTGCTTTCATGAAGTACACAATGAAAACCCATAAGAATTTAAACAAGTTTTAGTCCCGTCTTCCAAAGCCTTAGTAACCCAAGAATAGACGGTTGATAATCTTTATGAGCATGTAATACTCAAAATATGGTCTCCAACTCGCTTGATTCGAGCCCAATGGACCATAGGATGGGAAGCGCAGTTAAAGAGATAATTCGTTACCCTCGTAAACCCGTAACTTTGCTGAGGGCCTCTATTGCCCGGATGATGTCCGAAATGAGTAAAGATTAAACATATATAGTATCGGCATGTCATTGATTTTGGTAGAGTTGAAGCAGTCTTTAAAGCCGGAGGTAGTTTGACAGAACCATTATTGTGGTTACTTTTCCACAAACGTTTATTCAAATGTTTGTATTGACGCTGAAAATCATTCCTAAAATTATTACACCAAAACAGTCCTCAAAACTTTCCACACCTTTGACATAAATATGCACGTAAATATCTATGTCCATAATACTCGTTCCATCAACCCGAAATGGACGCGCGGTAAAGGATGTTGCTTGCCAAACAAGCAGTTAATATTTTGGAGTTTAGTTCAGTACGAAGTACAAAGCTTTGCCAAAGTACAAAGCAAAGTACAAAGCAGTCCAAAGCTTGTGTCCATTGCAGCGCGCAGCCTAAATCACCCTCACAGAATTCGCTGAATAATTGTTTCTTAGACTCTCGCTTTGTCAATGGTGCCTGCACTGCCTGATGCTCAACC